>JAJLRR010000016.1:0-15398 GCA_030567175.1 Williopsis lachancei
CAGTTGGTTGCCTTTTTCCCTCGTCATATCTTGATTGGATGTATTGGAGGTGTTGGATATTTCCTTGTCATTACAGGAATAGAGATCTCTTCTAAACTTGGTTCATTTGAATACAACTGGCCATACCTTTCTGATTTGTTTGCCCTATCTACACTTTTAAAATGGTTGATTCCTGTCCTATTGACCGTTGGTCTCATAGTGTTGCAACATTTTAACCATAACTCTTTGATATTACCTTCATATTTCATCTTGGTGTTTATCATAACGCACATATTGATCATTGTTGTACCAACATGGGATTTGGATATTGCAAGAGATTCAGGTTATATGTTTTCATCCGGACCAAATGCAAATGCTCCTTGGTATGAGTTTTATACTTTGTATAACTTCAAACTTGTACATTGGGATGTCTTGTTTAAACAATTCCCATCGATGCTTGCATTGACATTTTTTGGTATATTACACGTTCCAATTAATGTTCCTGCACTTGCAGTCTCAACAAAACAGGATGAAGTTGACGTTGATAGAGAACTTATTGCCCATGGTTTAAGTAATATGATCTCTGGTGGGTTGGGTTCTATCCAGAACTATCTCGTGTATACAAATTCTCTGTTGTTCATGCGTGCAGGTGCTGATTCTCGTGTTGCCGGTGTGATGTTAGCAATGGCCACATTTGCAGTTTTGTTGATTGGACCTGTTGTCATTGGATTCATTCCTGTATGTGTTGTTGGTAGTTTGATCTTCTTACTCGGGTATGAGTTGTTGAAAGAGGCTCTTTGGGACACTGTTGGAAGGGTTAGTGCCGTTGAATATGGAACCATCGTAATCATTGTTCTGACTATGGGTATTTACGATTTTGTTATCGGTATCGTTGTTGGTGTCATATTGGCAAGTTTCCATTTCCTTTGGGAGAATACAAAGATTCCAATCGTTACGAACTCGTATACTGGTGAAGTTGCAAGATCTACTGTCATTAGACATCCATTACAAGAGCAGTTCTTGCATAAGATTGGTAAACAGATCTATGTGTTGAAGCTACAGAGTTTCCTCTTCTTTGGAACCATTGGTAAGATTGAAAAGGACATTAAGGATCTATTCGAAGATGATAATTTTAGAAACACTCCGATTCGTTATCTAATCTTGGATTTTAAGAATGTTCTAAACATAGATTTCAGTGCAGCTGAAGGTCTTAACCGTATAAAGAACTTTATATTTGATCAGAATGCCTATCTTGTGATTTCAATCGGTGATAATGACCATCTGTTGAAATCTCTACAAAACGTTGGATTGTTTAGAAACCAAGATGTCAAACTTCAAGTATTTCATGATTTGAATTCATCCTTAGAGTGGTGTGAGAATGAATTCTTGACAAAGTATAAGAACTTCCAAAATTTCAAGAAGGATACAAAGAGTCATTTAATCCCAGTTGTTGCTAGTGCAAGAAGGTCAAGTTCATCCGTGACAGGTGGAACGTTGCCTATCAACACTCCGAGAAACGTCAATTTCTTACAAGAGGCACAAAACGCTTATAAACAAGAATTGGATGCAAATAACACAAAGATCAAGTTGAACGATCCAGAACCTTTGGGACTTTTATCATTTGCATTACAGGGAGTTTCATCAAAGGATAAGACATTTTGGAGTAAACTTGAACTTTATTTCAAAGTTAAACATATTGCTGTTGATTCTTCATCAACACTTTCATTTAGATCTAACGAATCTTTCTTTTTATTGGTTGAATCTGGTGTTTTGACAACTGATTTCCAAGTGAATGGAACTCCAATTATCCATGAGACTCTATTACCACGAACTATGCTTGGAAGATTTTCTGATAGTGATAATGAAGTTAATAATCATGATAGGTTGTACAATAAGTTTAACGTTAAACAAGCTTCAAAAGTATGGATCATTGATGATGAATCTTTAAAGAAGTTAAAACTTTCTGAACCAAATGTTTATATCGAATTGATGCTTGTTGTTATGAAGATGAATGAAGAAAGGTTTGAGAATTTTACAGGATTTGCCCTGATCAGTACATAGGGTTTATTTAATTAATTGATATTTAGTTTACGTTGTATGAATATATTAGAATATGATTTATTAGTATAAAACTAGTTATTAGTTACTGTTATTGTCATATGCAAAAGGAATGGATGATAATAACGTCGGATATTTCATATTGAACCAATGTCTATAATGAAGCGGATACTCATATCTTGGTTCAATATATTGTATATATTGTATATGCTAAATTTGTGACCTTGTTAATCACTACTCGAAGCTTCATGTTTAACCTCGACATCGTTCTTTGCAGATTCTTTCTCTGGAGAATAAGCATATTTACTTCTTGCTCTAATCTTTGCACCAAAGAAGTAGAATCCATATGGAATACCACAACATGCTAAAGAGATGAAAGCCAACAATGAAGAAGCCCATTCATAACCCAATCTATGGTACATCTGGATAGTGAACAATGGAACAGCAGCACCCCACATCGATCTTAAAAAGGTCTTTGCAGCTAACCCAGAAGCAGCATAATGTTGGTATGAATCCACAATGTAGTTATTAGCAGGGTTATATAGTTGGTTGAAACCAAATCCACACGCGAGTCCGGAGATACAAGGTCCAGCCCAAGAGAGATGTGGATACGATGACCAAGCAAATGAGAATAAACCAGCAGGGACAAACCAACATCCAATCATCATTGGAATCAATCTTAGTTCAGCTGGAGGGATTTCACCTGCATCGATGTATTTCTTTGCACGTTTGTTATAATCCTTGTTAAAATATGGAGCAACCACAGTGGCACATAAGACACCAACTGCAACAGGGATAAACATTAATCCAGTTTTGGAGTTTGAAAACCCTTTACCTTCTTGGAAGACAACAGGATATGCAAAGAAGAACATGTATAATAAACCATAGATGATTGACATGTAAACGGTGATTAAGAACACGATTGGTTCTGTCAATAGGATCAAAGGTCTTAATAAGGTTGCATTTGCAACCTCCTTTAGAGAACGAGTTTGTAATTCCGAAATGGCTCTATAAGTTTGATCACCTGTGAGTTTTCTCAACTTCTTTGCACGTTTCTTTAACAAAGTCTGATGATGAGTCTCTGGAACAAATATTACAGTGACAATGTAGATACAACCTGTAAAGATCAACAATACCCAATAGTGCCATCTCCATCCTGCACCGTCATAGATGAATCCACCAATCAAAGGACCAATAGCTGGACCAAGGAATGGAGCAGCAGAGAATATAGCCATTGCAACACCTCTTTCTTCAGTTTTCCACATCTCAGCCAAATTACCACCAATAAGACACATTGGAGCAGAAAAGAATATACCATCGATAAATCTGCAAACTAACAAAGTACCAATATTTTTAGCAACTGCACATGGAATGATAAAAATGACAGCAATACCCAAAGTAACGACATATACTGGTCTTCTTCCAACTTCTTCACTCAATGGAGCAAATATCAATGGACCAAGACCAAATCCAAGAACCATTAGTGTAACTGCAAGGATTGAAACTTCCATTGAAACGTTAAAAGATTTCATGGGACCTTCCATACCACCAGTAATAATAGCAGATGCTAAGGCAACACCAAAACAGATTGTACCTAAAAAGATTGTAAGAAACCATTTATATGCATTTGAGAAATTTCTTGGATCTTCTTTATCATCTTGAATGAATTCAACCAATCTAATATTTGTTAATTCATCAATTGGATAATTCCATTGATCCAATTCGTTATAAGTTGTATCTCTTTGTGGTATTGTATGGATTTTTTCTAAATCAATAGCATCTTCTAATGGACCTAATTGACCAGCATTTGATTCTAATTTTTGTATAAGACTTTGAACACCTTGATTATTTGAAATTATTCTTTCTAATTCAGAATCTGAATCTGAATGATTATTATGATGTGTAAATTGTGAGACTATTGTATGAACTCTTGATAGACCTGAATGTACTCTTGATATATCATTTTCATGATCTGATATGTTGTTGTTATGATTACCAGTTTCTTCTGTATCTGGAGTGAAAGCCTGTGGATTGATATCACTATCGGTAATATTATCAGTCATTGTGTCTGATGATATGAGGTACTAGTCAAATATCAAATATATAACAAAATAATGAATAACAAATAATGAAAAATGTGCCAAAGCATTCACTCTTATATATCTTCAAAACATATATAGTCATAATAACTCTAATTGACGATTAATAGTAATAAAAGAGAGTCATTAACATAATTTATTTGAATTAATACCTTTTTTGTTGATTGTCTATAACTTTATCGGCTTCACTATGAGATGAGCCGATTTATCATAAATTTGTTAGGTCGCGGAGTTATAATTTATTATTGATGTTCATTATCCATTGTTCTAGAATAGAAACGTTATAACCATAACTGGTAGAGAGTTGTGTTTAGTATAAAGATAAATATGCTTAGTATAAAGATGTTGTTTTGTTAACCAGTATATACATGATTATAGATCATTGTAGTTAGTCAAAGCCATACTTCTTTAATTTGATATAAAATCTTATGCAAGCTGTATACTTAACAAACCATATTGTTCTATGAATATATCATTGATCTATTTGCGGGCTTTTTCATGGACCCCATATATATAAATATTGATTGATCAATGTTAAAGCCGATCTTCGATAGTTAACATTTTAATAATGCGGGCTTATAATTTAGGAGATTAAAAATATCGGGCCGACTAGTTAAAACATCCGTACATCAACAGAACATGATTTTATGTTCTGGATAAAGTTGCTTTTATCACGTGACATCCATACATCACCTTGTTTTGATTTTCAATTCATAAAAACATCAAAACTTTTAAATTTTCATTCTCTTTCTCTGCCTTCTTTTTTCTCTTTTTTCCTTTCTTTACCGTCCTTGTGCTCGGGAATTACGCATATCAGTGAGGACTCGTCCGAGATTGTGTATTTGCTGGTTGAAAATTTTTAACCACGACCGCTCCTCCTTAAGAATAATCCATTTACTTAAACAAGTTTAAGTAAATTTTGGATCTTAAGCGTGGGAATTTTTGGAAATGTATTTCTATTGAGTCTTTGTATTTATTCAATTGATTGTACAAAGTCTTGAATTATAATTTATTATAGTTGATGAATGTTTTATCGTTCACTATCTTCTTTTTCAACATTTTATTATACGAGGACGTATAATAATGATGAAATGGGATATTTACCTTGATATAATTGATGGTTTATCTTTAATACATTACGTAGTAGTAGTAGTAGTAGTAGTAGTAGTAGTAATTTGCCAGTCGCGCAATTAAGTAATATCTTAGGTAATATTTATATGGGTGTATAAAAAATTGTTGAAATAAAATTACTTCAACTAACAAGTATAAGACAAGGCATAAATCTGATCCATTAATCAATCAATAAAATGTTTAAGAAGTATGTTCAGTATATATCGTTCTATTCGTCAATTGACTAACAATCAACAGATTCACAAAAGATGACGTTCATACTCGTTCAAATTTAAAATCTTCTGTACAACGAGGTTTAAAATCAAAATTAATTTCACAATTCCCATTATTAGAATCAATTATTGATGAAATTATACCTAAGAAATCTCAAGTTGAACTATTAAAATGTGAAGATAAGATTCAACTATACCTTATTGATAATGAAGTTATCTTTTTCCAACAATTTGATGAATTAATTCCCACGTTAAAGATTGTTCATAGATATCCTTCAGTTTTCCCAACTGTTCAAGTTGATCGTGGTGCAATAAAATTTGTATTTAGTGGTGCAAATATTATGTGTCCAGGGTTAACGAGTCCAGGTGGGTTATTACCTGAATCACCAGGGTTTTCAGAGGGTCAAATTGTTGTTATAAATGCTGAAGGTAAAGAAAATGCACTTGCAATTGGTCAATTGATTATGAGTACTGAAGATATAAGATTAAAGAATAAGGGGATTTGTATTGAAAGTTGTACATATCTTGGTGATGGATTATGGAATTTTAAAGCTGATTAACATAAATCAATTGATCTTGTTTGAATTGAAATGATGAGATTAATGAATAATCTCTATTGATTGGTTCATTAGTATTATTCATATTGTCATATGACAATATGAGTTGTGATATACATCTCTTTGTTAACCTTGCAATTATAGATTTTAATCTAATCATTTCAATATCTTTCAATATAGAAATGTTATAATATGAGTAGTCATTATCATTATTTGTAGTTCTAATGGTTAAATTTATAGTCCTTTGTTCTTTATTATTGTTATCCGATATCAACTTTGATAAAACCCATAATTTTGCATTAATTCTTTCTTTAACAATATCATTCCCATTTAACCAATTCAATTGAGGTATTCTTGTAATGATTTCATATTCAATTGCCTTTATATCTTTATCTTTATCAAACAATGGATTATTATTTATACGAAGATTGGTTAAATTTGGGAAAATGTTGGATATAATTTCAATATCTTTCCAATCTTGTAAAAGATTATTTCTTAAATCAAGTCTTGTAACATTGTCATATGACAATGAATTTGATAAATTTAATAATGAATTAATCTTATTATGATTAAGATTTATCCATTGAATATGAATTGGTAATTCATTAATTTGAGGGAATTTAGTTAATGAATTCATTGAAAGGTTTAATTTGGTTAATGAAGTCATATACTTCAATGACTTATGAATATGATGTATATCATTATCTGATAATAACAATTCTCTTAAATTTGGGAAATAAATTGGTAATTTGTTCATCAATTCATCTGATGGATAAGTAAATGATAAATCTAATGATATTAATCCATTTGAATTAATATCAATAGAAGTTATATCAACAAATCTATTACCTGTTAGTATCAATTTTTCTAATCTTAGATTCCTAATGATCTTTAAAACAATATCAAATGAATTTATCAAATTAAATCCAAGGTCTAATTCTCGAAGGTTTAAAAGTTGTAATTTGATCAATTCTTCTTCTTCTTGATTAACATCATAAACAAGTTTCCTATTCAATGAGACAATTGTTAAATTTATAAATTGCTTTTGTAACTTTTGAAGTTTTTCAAATCCATATATTTCAATCAATTTTGAACCAATTGGTATATGATTTATAATAATCTCTGTTCCATAGTTATACATCAATGCCTCATAGAATGATTTTATACCATCATGTTTCTTTGAACTCTTGATAAAAGATCCACTTTCATTTCTCCTTACTGTTTAATGTTAATACATAGTCAAAAGGCATAGTAGTAGTATACCCACCTTTAAAGTATTTGATTCCATTATATTCACCATTATGTTTCCCCTTTTTATTATCCCATTCAATTCCTAATGCTAATTCTCCAGGCCATGGTGATATTTCACCAATGTATCTTATAGTACATAGTTCTCCGTTGTAAGAGAGACGTTGGTTTAAATAGAAGTTCATTTTAGTTTTATTCCTATTGTATTGAGATGAGATGAGATGATCTGTATTAATATTAGGCATATTATTGTCTAAAATCTCCCTACTATATTAATGAGAATCTCAATTTTCGCGTTCCACCTGGGAAATTAACAGTCAGCCTAATAATTTAGCCTAACAAATAATTATCCCGTCTATCAAATCAGCCCTTCTGCCTAATGCACTTCCCGCGTCTGCTTATAATTATATTTACGGCTTTACAATTTCTGTAATTTCACCTGCAAAGGGAAATTAATTTAAACAACACAGTGAAGATAAATAAACAACCACTTTAATACTCACAGAACAACAGAGAAGCTCTAGGTCATAAACCATGGAGAAGAACCGTAAATCGGTTCCCAGAGCCCTATCTGCCATTGCAGAATTCATCTATACAATCTTACCATTTGTCATCTTAACACTTCTATACGATGTATATAACACTCCAAGGGATATATTTTATACACCTGATTTACCAAATTCATCCAAGTTAAGTACAATTGATCAATTGAACGATATCGGTGTTGAATTCTATGATTTAAAAGATTATGAATCCACGGGGAATGGATGGCAACGAAATGAAAGAATCTTATTCTTAGTACCATTAAGAGATGCTTCACTTCATTTACCAATGTTCTTTGGACATCTTAAAAATATGACATATCCACATAATCTTATAGATCTTTCATTTTTAATATCTGATACAAGTGATTCAACATTGATAGATTTACAAAATTCATTGGATGAATTACAATCAAACCAAGATCATACTTTAAGATTTGGTCGTATTGAAATTTATGAAAAGGATTTTGGTCAAATTGTTGGACAAAGTTTTAGTGATAGACATGGATTTGCAGCACAAGGTCCACGTAGAAAACTTATGGCAATTGCAAGAAATTGGCTATTGACCACAGCTCTCAAGCCAGATCATTCATGGGTTTATTGGAGAGATATTGACGTTGAAACTGCACCGGCAACAATATTGGAAGATTTAATGCATCATGATAAAGATGTCATTGTACCAAACATTTGGAGACCTTTACCCGATTGGTTGAACTATGAACAAGCCTATGATTTAAACTCATGGCAAGAAAGTGAAGGAGGGATTGAATTGGCTTCAAAATTGGATGAAGACGCTGTAATTGTAGAAGGTTACCCTGAATATGCAACATGGAGACCACATTTAGCTTATCTTCGAGATCCTTATGGAGATCCTGAAGTTGAAATGGAATTGGATGGAATTGGAGGTGTTTCAATATTGGCCAAAGCACATGTCTTTAGACATGGTGCAATGTTTCCAGCTTTTTCTTTTAAAAAACATGCTGAAACTGAAGCATTTGGTAAACTTTGTAAAAATATGGGATTTGAAGTTATTGGATTACCACATTATGTCATATGGCACATTTATGAACCTTCATCTGATGATTTAAAACATATGGAATGGATGGCAAATGAAGAATTAAGACGTAAAGAGATGTTAAAGAACAAGGAATTTTATGATAAAGCTTGGGAATTTGCATTTGAAGATGTTAACCTCAAATGGAGAGATGAAAAATTTAACATCTTTAAGAATAATGATCTTTCAAAATTAGAAATTGGATATGTTGATTGGGATGAAGTTGATGAATATTTAACAGATGTTGATGAAGATGATGAAGATTATTATGATGAGAATGATAAGTCAAGGGATTCTTTCCTATTAAACTTTAACAATAAACAGAATAAACAATGGGAAAGACAACTATTAAACCAATTGAACAATGGTCCAAAGAAATTTGGTCAAAATCCAAATGAAGTTATATTTGATGATTTTATTAACTTTGATTCAAAGAAGAAGGTTCAAAAATTTAAGAAATTTGCTAAACAAGCCAGTTTAGATGATACTACTGATAATGATGATACTGATCATATGGAAGGTGTCTATGATTTAAAATCCGATAAAGTTGTATCGGATCAATCCAAATTCTCCAACTTAAAAGGTGTTACTGAAAAGAGATTGGATCAAGATAAACAGTTGTTTGATGCTCTCGAAGAAGAAGCTGATGATGATGCTGAAGAAGGTGAAGTTGAATTTAAAGGTCAAATCTCAATAGAAGAGACAATGAAAAAGAGTAAGAATAAGAAACAGAAACAGCAACAGAAGAAACAAAAGAACAGAATTCGTACTCTTTATGATATTGATGAAGATGGTCAAACTGTTGCAACTGTTCTTCATACTTTTAAAGCTACACCAACTTTGATAAATAAACCAAAGGATGAAGAGGAATTAGATAATGAGCTATCTATAGATGATGTTGAGATTGAAGACGACATTGTATGACATACTACAACTATATTATTAATTCATATACTATGACATCATTCATTCATTAATCTCTTCTCTAATCTCATTCCATAACCAATTTCTCCAAAGTTCACCAGCATCTTTTAAAATTTTTTCAAATTCATTTGAATGAATTAAATTATCTGAATTAATTTGAATATGATCTTGATCTTTTATTAAACTGTTCAATGAAATCTTGTTTAGAAATTCATTTATTTCAAATTGTTCAAATTCTAATAGTTTTGATTCATTCTTGTGTAAAATTGATATGAAGATGAAGACCAATTGTAACTGATAATCAATTTGTGACCATTTTAATAAATTAGGGTTCTCCAATGGTTTATACCAAAATGTATCAGATTTAAAATTATTCTCTGTTTCTTCTTCAACTTTGTACAATTTTTGAAACCTTTTCAATACTTTGACATTATCACCATATTCCAATTTAAATTCATCAAATGGATATCTAAATCCTAATAATGAATCCCATAATCGACCTCTATCATACTTGTTTAAAACTTTTGCTCCACAATATTTAAACCACCAAGTTAACCATTGATTATGTTTATTTGAATTGTTATTCAACATATCATCTTCTGATAAAGATTTATACAATTCTGGTAATAATTTAGCAAATGCAACCAAAAAAAATGATATTCTTGTTTCAATCTTACCAGATTTAAACAATAATTCTCTTTGATTTAAAGAATTTGAAGATATAAGGTCTGTTATGTTCTTTGTTTTTTTATCTTCTTCTTCTGTATCTTCTGTATCTTCTTCCTTTGAATGTAACAAAACCAATACTAACCGTTCATAAACTTCTGCAAATGTCATCGATTGAATAATATGTTCATCTGTACTATTCGAACCAATAGAAATATGATCAGTTGTATCGATATTTGAATCTATTTCAATCTCATGGAAAGTCTGTGTATTGGTATTTGGTTCTTCTGTTTCATTATCGTCATTATAATCTAAATATTCATCATAGATGTTGTCATACTCTGATAATCGTATCAAATGAGAGTTATTAGTACAACTATTTCCAGAACTATTCCTCAAATCTCTACCGTTCAATATAAATTGATCCGATTGAGATTTTAAAGGTGGTAACCATTCTGCTAATCCAAGTGCAATCCATGCAAATCCTGAATCATATTTAACTATCCCACCCCATTTATTAAAGAATTTATTGATTGAACTCTCCAATGTCTTTATAATTTCATCCTCTATTGTACTTGTTATTATTTCATTTGTATCATCTGTAATTTGTTGTACTTTATTCCTTATTTTAAAATATTTTAATAAATCTGATCTAATCTTCCCATTTGAAGGTAATTTTGTATCGTTATCATTTTCAACATTTGCACTAATATAAGGATTTATAACATATGGATGATATTTTAACAAAATTGGCCAAATTTTAAAACGTAATGAAGGTGGTATACCATATTGTCTTGCAATTAAAGCTAATCCCAAGTGATCATTATCCTTTAAATATTGATTACAAAGTTCAATTATCTTTTTAGAATTATTCCTTAGAGTTGATTTATTCTGTTTCCTCTTTTCATTTATTATCGTTGTATTTGATACGGATGATGATGGAGAAGATGAAGATGATGATGATGATCCGTTAGAGTCTGTCGTATAGATTGTCATGTTAACACTGTGATGATACAATTATGTTGTTCCGACAAACTGATGACTTGGAAGAGTTGGAAACTGATGTGATCAAACCCACTGGGAGACACGAGAGATAGAGAAGCACAAAGGCAACGACGATGACAAGAACAAGAACAAGGACAAGAACAAGGACAAAAGAGAACAGAAACAAGTCTGTCTTCCTTTTCAATAAATCTAGAGCTGTATTATTTTTTTGGGGAGCTTTTTTTTTTTTTAGCCCTGCTGCCGAAGCTCCTGGTGGATATAGCCACTGTCTGCCTGTACTTTTTTTTTCTCTCTCTGGAAAACTGTAGTACGACCGCTAATTCCTAACCTCGCTAAATATTTCTCCTATCAAATAGTCGTCTGCCTGCCTTAGCCCACGCCGATTAAAATAGATCTGTAATTCTAGCAGTGTTTGCTTTTGGTCTTGTGAGACAAAAAAAATTTGTTGGTCAAACGATCAATTAAAGGAAAAGTGTGACCTCCTATTGAGCTCTTGTTCAAGGGGTTTACGTATCCTTATACCAAGGTTTTATATAAACAAATTAAGACTACAATTCTTTGCTTAAATAAACTGCTGATATATTTTGAATTGATCATTTATGTCTGGGGTTTTAAACTTTAACATTTCACACAGATAAATTTGTTTGCTTCCACAGTTTTTTAAAACCCAACAGCCGACGGGAAAGTGGGCTTAATCTTTTTTTTATTTTTCTTTTGGACAGGTTTCACATCTGAACCGCCGGTTCATTTTTCCCTCCCCCTTTAAGCCGTGTATTTAATTATAAGACGTAAGCAGAATATGAGGAAACTTCACATGACTGCGTATAATTATTTTTTTGGCCTTGTAAAAAAGTTACAAAGATTTAGCAGCTTATGAAATTTGTAAGATCGATAAGAGTAATGGTAACTATACAGCATAAAATTAGAATCTATACGAATAGATATTTGTCTACTACCTTATTCATTATCTAATAAAGACTACCTGATGATATAATATAATATTTTGACGTAAACTACAGCTACTACTAGCTGCTGATATTTAATCAAATTTAATTCAAAATTTTGAACTCAACAGTTACCCCAGTTTAGTTTGTCAAATTATATAATTCATGAAATTGATATAATTTGATCAATTAAATTAATATAATTGATAGAATATATCAATTTAGGGGAATCTTAGAAGTTAAATAGACCTTAAATCTTTAAAATAGTCATAAGAGGATAATTTAAATAATTTAAAACCATTTTAATCAAAAATATTTAACATTTGTATATATCAAATAATAATCATTCTTCACCTCGAGGCAAACAGTGATTTTAAAAATTTTCAAGTTCGGTTGTATAGTGTAGTGGTTATCACCTTCGGTTTTGATCCGGATAACCCCGGTTCGAATCCGGGTACGACCTATATTTTTTTAATTTTTTATACTATTTTTTCTAGTACTTTAGTGCAATTCCATCAAGATCTAAATCAAAGATCTGTAATTATAGATCCTTTCACTACAAATATTAATAAAAGACATAACCTGTTTATTTACCCTTAATAAACCCTATATATATATACATATATATATACCCAATGTAACCTTATAATTTGTAAAAAGTACTATCAATCTTTTAAGCCCAAATAGATGGATAGTATAAATCACCCATTAAATTGTGATTTTGTTGATGATTCTGTTGATGTTGTTGTAAGAATTGATGCTGTTTTGAATAGCTAATATTTATAATATCATTATTATTAATATTGATATTATAATCGGATTCAACTGAAGATAATGAATCCATTGACATAGTTGAAGAAATTGAAGAAATTGAAGATGTAGAGCTTGTTGAAATAGAACGTGAATGTTGTTGTTGTTGTTGTTGTTGTTGTTGTTGTTGTTGTTGTTGTTGAGTTTGATATTGATATTGAACGTTCTGTTGTTGGTGTTGCTGTACACTTTGTTGTTGTTGATACATCAATTGATGATAATCTGTTGTAGACTTTGAAGTCATTGGAGTCATTGGTAATGTAGATTTTGGAGGATTCGAAATATTTTGTCTTGATTTTGTCATTGAACGACGTAAACGTGAAGCCCTTTTTAAATCATATTTTATTGGATCTATCAACCTTTTTAAAGATTTACAAAGTGTAATTTCTGTAACTTTAACATCCCATGACATCAATTGAAGTAATTGACGTTCCATTAGATTAACATCTTCAACAGAGAATAAACCATCTGTATATTTTGCCCAATGTTTATTCTTTGGTGAACTATCATTATTAGACTTTGAAGAGATTATAAGACAAGCTAAAAAGATTCTATGAAGTGTACATGGTAAACCTTCTGCATTTTTTGGTAATTTTGAACTTAATCTTTCAAGATAAATTTGTGTACAGAGAAGTGTACCTGTATAGACATTTGTATATCTAACAAGACGTGAAATGAAAGTCATCAAAGATGGTAAATTTTTGGTAGATGAAGAAGAAGATTTACCTGGTGATGAAGGTGGTGATGGATAAACTTTTGATTTCTTGCATGGTACAACTTTTAAAGTGACACTAACCAGATGGTTGATTATATCTGGAGTAACTGGAGATTTCATCAATAAGTTGAGTGCTTGTGAATCGTATTGCTGCATGATGATGAGTGATAATGGTAATGAGAATGATAACCGAGCAATTCGTTTAGGATAATATGTGGTATGAAGATGAATGAATGATGGATGGAATTAATGTATATCGATATGAAGAATTTAAACTTCTTTTATATGAATGTGATATGAAATGACAACGTCCATATTGACAGGGGAAAGGAGAAAGATCAGACCGCAGCAGCTCTAGACCATACGTATACGTCTACATTGTACATATTATACATATTATGTTATATAACATGATCATGTAAATAACGCGCTAGCTCTATATTAGACGTGGATTAATATAATTAGAGGATGAAAATATTACCTGTTTAGACAAATAATTTGAACCTTTCCCTTTGCATCATGCATAAATGAAAACAACAACAATTCACATTCACCGTAGTTAAGACCAAAGCTCAATTGTTTTATGTACGCATGTACATGTCTACGGTTTAACTGTTGGTGATGGTGTTGGTGCTTCACCTGCATGAAGGCTGCTCCTTCAGAACGCGCGCGTGTCAAATGAAAATCTCAACGTTGACATTCAAATTGTAATCCAAAAACTTAAATTTATATATGGTCAAGGAGAATGTTGGATGGATTAAGAAGAAGAAGAAGTATCACCTGATTGTTAGAATATGATATCTTGGACTTGTGCAATTGTATTATTACAACACAGTATAGACTATAGTCTATATTTCTCTTCTTTATGAAATCTCACAGTTTGTAATTATGCAATTCCCCTTTGGATTTGTTTATGCGGTGTTCAAATTTTAATAATCGATGGACGCGTCCTACATTAATTTTTCACCCTTTAGCCATTAATTCTTTTAAACTACAATTTATGTCCTAGTAAGGTAATAATTTGAAAACCTAGATCAATATTAAACATTTCATAACTCCTTGATGATGAGGTTATATATTAAAATCATAATTAAGTGCATGATCATTATTTCTCCTAATTATGACTCCTTAATAGGACGCGTTGATGAGATAGTTTAATGGAAGGCAGAGAAAGTATAATTGAACCCGGAAAGGGTAATTTTATAGCTTATGGAATAGATAGACATTGACACATTGATACCTATATCTTAGATATGCTAATGTTAAACGGTTAATTAGATATACTGATATTTTATGTACTGTCTTCAAAAGTCTACGATATATATACCGTTGGTATACAGCTATGGAGGGGTCCAATGTAATACTACTTGAGTAAGAAAGGTTCGATTACTTCATACAAGTAGATTTGATTTTATTCAAATGGTTGATTGTTCATGAGTATTAGAAATGAGGTC
>JAJLRR010000016.1:20622-33274 GCA_030567175.1 Williopsis lachancei
TAGCTTATAGATATATAACTTTAGTCAAATCATTAATCGTTATCACCATATCAAAATTCTTATCAAGGTGATACTAAGGCTTTGTTATCCTTATTATTTATATAAGGTTAAAGGCGGGTCTTCGATATATCATTATCGTTAACTGAGGTGGGTCAATGAACGTCCGTGCCTAGTTCAATTATTTATACCCCGTTAATCGGAATGTTGATCCTGCATATATTTCGTTTGGTCAAAAACAAATGCTGCAGGAAAATTATGAACTAGTTGCTGATCCTTTCGATCTTCAAAATTTTAAGCGAGCCTTACTGAAAAGCACTTCCTCCCCAAACGGTTACAATAAAACGGTAAACTCGTAGATCGATATCAGATCAACTGATCAGCATTTGACCATTAATGGTTTGTTAGACAATAAGAAATCCCTATAACTATCACAGATTAATCAATCAACTAAGGCAGTTCAGTTGACGTCGAAATAACTTCTACTTGTTATCATAAATAAATCATCATTCTTATCATTGATGCTCTTCTTGTCATAGTTTTTAACTTTTTATTATTATTATTCCCTGATATTCTTCAATGATCATTGATCATCAGTTACAAAGTTGACTGCATCATGAGAGCTGTATAATACGGGCGTTTATTATCAATGACTAGAGCTGTCATATGATATGACATATAATATGTCTTGTCCATGTCAAGTGATTATGATCGTTATTATTATTAATCCAATTCTAATTCCAAGTTCGATCAAATGCCGAAGCTAGAATATAACTCATAACTCAATTATGTATATAAAAGACCTACTAATATAAGGTCAGGCATCTTTCAAGATGAATATATATAATCCCTCATGAATACATCATGGATACATGATTGATACATACAATATGCCACATAGTACATATATGACCATCATCATAAATCATCATCCATATTAGTCATATCCCGGTATACTCTATTAAATTCTTTAAATTTTTATAGTTTGCTTGCTTTACGAAAGGCTAGAGCTTGCAAGTAAATGAAAGAAGAAGAATGAAGCAGGTTATATTACAATGCAGCCCTATAATATATGCATAGAGTGTAAAGATGACAGACGTATCAGTGTCGATCATTGTGATGGCTCTGTTAAAACTTCGCCGTTCTGTCTAGCTTCAGGTTTCAGCTTAAGCTTCAGCCTTTTGTAGTGCAATCAATCGATGAACGATGAACATAACATAAGGTGTGATCAGATCGTAAAATGATCATTTTATTCTTTCCTTTGGCGGTAATGCGCCGTATAATTTGTTTTGCGCCAGATAAATAAAGATTTGTATCTGCTACTTTTTTTTTTCATCTTTTCCATGTACTGTGCGGTATGTGGAAGTAACAGACAGAAATGATTTGCATGATTTTGTGAAAAAAAAACCGTTTGTACCAAAAAGATTCTGGGCTTTGCTCATGCTTCATTGGTCAACAAATATGGAGTGAGAGATCAGAGGGGGAAGGAAATAAAGTGCAGAAATTAGAGGCCCGAGGTTACTTCAGCCTTGAACTTTGAAGTAAGTATTGCATATCATGCAAATACGTGCAGATTACACCTAGTTATTGACCAATACCCAGAGCTGCTGCTGCAATAGATGCCCATATTAATTCATACAGCCTTACCACTAATTATTATAAAACGTCGTAGTTCAATATTAATATACTGCTCATGATGTTTTAGAATTAGAACACTAATATAACGGCTATTTATCATTTAACGCCCAATAATTATTAATTAATAATTACGGATGTCAGTTATACGTTGATCAACTTCTCATGATGTACATCTCTTATGCATCATCGGAATATTTACTTCTACTTGCTTCTACTTATACGTGATTTAAAATATATTGGATTATTTTATAAAAAGGGGAAGAAATCTCCATAAATCAATCTTTATTCTATGATCATTCTTTGACAGATGTTTGATGGATCAGCAGGTTCATGTCAAGTTATAAACAGCTTATACATATAATCTGATTATAAATATATTGATCTACACTACATTCACATTACTATACATAGTTTGGTTACACTACAAGTGAATTACTATAATTACTGGAGATATATTATAATAACAAGAAGCAGTATATAATATAATAGCTGGTCTATTTTATAACTACTGCAACAACTTATCTCATACCCAATCAAATATGTCATCAGTATCTCAACCTGCTACTGCACGTCCAACAGAATTTAGAAGATTTCCAAAAGTCACATGGAGACTAATAAGACTACGAGAGAGATATCTCAGTCTAAGATTCAAAGAAGGTGAATCTTTTGTTGAAGGTGAATTAGCTAAACATATTGGAGGAGAAGAGAAATTACAAACAGTAACAACAGAAGGAGAAGAAGATGGAAATGTCAATGATTCTCAAAATTTACAAATACAACATACAACACAACAAGAAGGATATAGAAAGGGAGACAATGATAATAACAAAGATATTGATATGATCAATAATGAATCGATAGTTATAAAGAATATGAATCCAAATACAGATCAAATGAGTTCAAAATCTTCAATAACAAATTCCATTTCATCTTCAAAAGATGGTTCAGATATAACTGCATCATCAACTATAATATCTTCCTTATTATCATCGGCTTCATCTTCAACAGTTTCATCACCAATTAATCAATTTAAACATACAAATAGAGGATTTAATTACCTTGGTGGTGAAATAGGTGTGATGAAAGTTTGATTGCTTAACTAACTATAATTGGTCTGCTTATACTTATAACTGATCAAAGTCTATCATTCTCTATGGTACTGTGCTATTGATGATGATCTAAGGACTTAAAAAACGATTTATGACATGCTTTTCTTCTTATTTATTCATTTCTTTTAAAATTTTCAATTTTATGATATCTTCTTGTAGACGTTATAAGCATTTCTCTACTAATTCTTGTAATTCGAACCAGACATTAATTATTTTTCACATCACGTGACATAACACAAAAAATGACAACAAATTATTATGGCGCATCGCGTCGTTTAGATTACTAAGATCTTTTTAATTTGCACAAGGACGTTCATGTCATAATTATCTGTTCGTAATTTGTTTGCATGACTGTTGAAACTAATATCGACTAGAATTAATAGCCGTGTATTTATAATATTACGGTACTATTTGTAATTCTAAAAGCTAGAGCTAAGCTCCGGGGCGCCCTGGCCGGAGTAATAAGTATTATGGCATTAGAATGTTGATTGTTGGATAATATAATTTTGTCATACCAGTATATTTATATGAACGTGCCGTAGGCCTGTTTTATTCGATATGCTAGCAATTTAACGTAAACGTAAACAATAAATCCACACAGCACAAATTATTACTCCTAAAATAGATTTTTTTTTTCTTTGACTAAGAGAATAAATAAATAACCGAGAAGACAGCGAATTGAAAAAACAAAACAAAACAAAACAAAAAATTCGAATCGCTTATAATTGTAGCTGCTCCAGTACTAAATATTCGAACCAGATTTTTTTTTGTATTTCATTTTGAGTACGTAAACTCAGACCTTCAATATTTTAAAACTTGATCCGAAACACAATTGTTCTACACCAAGTTTCTCGATCCTACTTCTACCTCAACACTCTTCATTCTCACGAGTACTGGCTGACTGACAGACAGACCTTCATTTTGGCTGATCTTTCCTATAAGCAGCAATAGACATACTCACAAGAATACATTCTTATACCATTGGTCTTCATCACTCTGGGATCACTAAAAAGGTTTGTTGATGCAACAAGTTTCACAAATCAATCCACATACCAATATTCGTCCAAATATTTATTACACGCATAACCCATAACTTATAACACATAACTTATAACCCATAACACACAAGACATAACATAACACATAACAGAACACACATTACTCTGTCATAACAACCATCAAAATGTTCAACAGAGATGGTTCAATAAAGAGAAGTAACTCTAGAAAGAAACAATACCAAAATTTTGATGATGAAGCCCTATTGGGTACTGCTGGTTTCTCAGGCGCTTCAGCGGGAGGTCTTGAAAGAAAAGTATCGTTGGTTAGACCAGAGAGAAATAACCTCAATAACCCACAAAACCCACATTATTACTATGCTCAAGTTGCTGCTAATGAACAAGATCATCTCAACGTTAACCCTTCAAGTACCGGTATAGATCCAATTGCAATGGATCATTCAACAAGTGTACATTCAAGACTGGAACTAGCAGGGAATGACAATATCAATGATGATAGTATCAACAATGGGATTGAAATGAGTGATTTATCCAATCATGATTCTGAAGGTTCATCTTCATATCCAGGAATGGTTGGAGTTGGAGGTAATTCAAAGGGTAAAACACTCTATGGTTTGAACGATGAATATGAAAGTCCTTTCAAAAACTCTACAAATAATCCACAAAGATCAAACTCACAGAAGAGTAGAAGAGGAAATAACCTTGTTAATGATAGAGGTAAAAGTGGTGGCGAAGATAGTAAGAACAACAACAACAACAATAATAATGACAGCGGTAATAACAATTTATCATTCTGGAAAACTTACTGTTATGTTGTCACATTCTGGGCTCCAGGATCGATTCTCAAGTTCTTCGGTATGCCAAAGAAGGAAAGACAAATGGCTTGGAGAGAAAAAATTGCATTGATTACTGTCATCCTTTACCTCGGTGCCTTTGTCGCCTATTTAACTTTTGGTTTTACTCGTACCGTTTGTAGCGGTCAAGCATCTAGAATGAGAAACAATGAAATAAGTACAGGTAATTTGATCATCAACGGTAAGGTTTACGATCTTACTTCATCATCACATCCAGCTGCCCCAGGTATTCCAGGTGGTTCAAACGTTTTATATCCACCCGTCAACGCTGGTGGAATGGATGCTTCTTTCCTTTTCCAAAACGTGAATGGAAATTGTAAAGGACTTATCACTCCAAAGGCAAACTCAAAGATACCATTTGAAGGTGAAGATCTAGCTTGGTATATGCCTTGTAAAATCTTTGATCAAGATGGTTCAACTTCTCCAAATTTTACAACCTCAGAGTATTATGATGGTTGGGCTTGTCATACTTCCCAGGCTTCTAGAAATGCTTATTACGGCTTAGAAAGCAGTGGTGATGTCTATTTCACTTGGGATGATATCAAAAATTCATCAAGAAATTTGGTTGTATATTCAGGTAACGTTTTAGATTTGAATTTGATAGATTGGATTCAAGATTCCGATTTAGATTATCCACCAATGTTTGACGAATTAAAATCTTCTTCAATGCGTGGATTCGATGTTTCTCTACTATTGACAACATCGCGAGATAGAAGAGCAGCAAGATGTCTTTCTGAAATTGTTAAAGTTGGTGTTGTTGATTCTGAAAGTATCGGTTGTATCGCTTCTCAAGTGGTACTTTACGTCTCTTTGGTCTTTATATTATCCATCGTCTTTGCTAAATTCGCTCTTGCTTGTTACTTTAAGTGGATTGTATCTCCAAAACAAGGTGCCGATGTTGTCGATGCAAAAGAGATGAATAAAAGAGATAACGAACGTGAAGATTGGGCTGATTATCCATTAAATTCTTCAAATCAAAATGATATAACAAAGAGAGCTTCAAGACTAGATTTCTTAAAGAGTAATAGAATGAGCATGATGGATATCGACCAATTTAATAACGATCATGATGTTACAAATTTTGAAAATAACAACAATAACAACTATGGTAAAGTGAACAATAATAGTGATATGCAAATGACAACTATGGCAGTGCAAGCTTCAAGACAGAATAATCACTTCAGCAATAGAGATAAAGCTTCAAAACGTTTAACCTCCATGAGCACAAATCTTGGGAACTCTCAATTTAATTCCAGAAATCCTTCTATATCCAACTTGGCTGCAATGGTTGATGTTAATGGTTTAGATCCAGATATCATCCACCAGAACGTTATTCCACAGCCACCAGTAAATTTCCAACCTTTTGGATATCCATTGGCTCATGCAATGACACTGGTCACTTGTTATTCAGAAGATGAAGCTGGTATGAGAACTACACTTGATTCTATTGCAACAACAGAATATCCAAATTCACATAAATTGATCGTTATCATCTGTGATGGTTTGATTAAAGGTTCTGGTAATGACCAGACTACACCAGATATTGCATTGTCCATGATGACAGACTTTGTTGTTGAACCTGAAAATGTAAAGGCTCATTCGTACGTTGCTGTGGCTCAAGGTACAAAGAGACATAATATGGCTAAAGTTTATGGTGGATTTTACAAATATGATAACGCTACTGTCGCTGAAGATAGACAACAACGTGTTCCTATCATTTGTATCGTTAAATGTGGTACACCTGATGAAGCTTCATCAGCAAAACCTGGTAACAGAGGTAAACGTGATTCTCAAATCATCTTGATGTCATTCCTACAAAGAGTTACTTTTGATGAAAGAATGACAGAATTGGAATATGATTTCCTCTTAAACATATGGAAAGTTACAGGCTTACTTGCTGATATGTATGAAATTGTCCTTATGGTTGATGCGGATACAAAAGTTTATCCTGATTCCTTGACTCACATGATTGCATCAATGGTTAAAGATCCAATGATTATGGGTCTTTGTGGTGAAACAAAAATTGCCAATAAACGTCAATCATGGGTAACTGCTATCCAAGTTTTCGAATATTTCATCTCTCATCATCAGGCAAAGGCTTTCGAATCTGTCTTTGGTGGTGTTACATGTCTTCCAGGTTGTTTCTGTATGTATCGTATCAAGGCTCCAAAATCAGCAGACGGTTATTGGGTTCCTATCCTTGCAAACCCAGATATAGTTGAAAGATATTCAGATAATGTGATTGACACGTTGCATAAGAAAAATTTGTTGTTATTAGGTGAAGATCGTTTCCTTTCTACATTGATGTTGAAGACATTTCCAAAGAGAAAACAAATCTTTGTTCCAAAGGCAGTCTGTAAAACTGTGGTCCCCGACAAATTCAAGGTTCTTCTATCACAAAGAAGACGTTGGATCAATTCTACTGTTCATAATTTGATGGAATTGGTGCTTGTTAAGGACTTGTGCGGTACATTTTGCTTCTCGATGCAGTTTGTGGTTGGTATCGAATTGATTGGTACATTGGTCTTACCAGCTGCAATTTCTTTCACAATTTATGTCATCATTGTCGCCATTGTCTCCAAACCTACCCCAGTTCTTTCACTTGTCCTCTTAGCTATCATTTTGGGTATTCCTGGGTTCTTGATTGTTATAACAGCATCTCGTTGGTCTTACTTAGTATGGATGATGATATATCTAATGGCGCTTCCAATTTGGAATTTTGTTCTTCCTAGTTATGCTTACTGGAAATTCGATGATTTCAGTTGGGGTGAGACAAGAACAATCGTAGGAGGAGATAAAGGTCATGAGGATGATGAAGGTGATTTCGATCATTCTATGATTAAGATGCGTAGATGGAAGGAGTTTGAGAGAGAACGCCAAGCAGCAGCGGATGGAATTGAGCTACCAGGGAGTACGTGGAATCCAGCTGATCAAAAAAATGAACCATATGTCTTAGTCAATGAGATATGATCTCACAAAGAATAAATCAGGCTTTTTTTACATAGAAAACACACTCGAAAACTCGTAAGCCTCTTTATTTATTAGAAAGTCTGTAGAATTGTCCAGTGAGTTTTGTGAGAATATCATCATGCCAATCAACTTTACTAATGAACTTATGATTATCAAGGATCAACGGGAAAACCTTTAATAGTGAATCATACTGCTCTAAGGGAGGTTCAACGGACTTGAGTAACTTGAAAAGCTCATCTAAACACATATCCATCTCGCTTTGCTGCAAAAGAGATATTGGTGCATGGTTGAGAAGTTTCTGTGAACCTGAGAATCTCTTGATCGTCATAACAATGCGACACAGGAGAAAATCGATGGAGCACGAAACAAGTTTAAAGACTTTGTTCGAGTAGCAGAAATCAAACAGATTTTTCAAGCACAATAAGCGAAACTCAATTTGCTGTGAGGAGCAGATCGGAGCTGTAGAATAATCATCAATTCCAAATTTGATGAACTCAGAAGCTTTGAAAGCCGGTGGTTGATTTAGCGTCATGATATAGTCTTCCACCTCTGTGAGATTATAAAGAAGAGAAGCCCTAAAAAGAGCAGATACAATCTTGTCCATGTGCGCTTGCGTTAAACCCTCTTGCTCTAGATTATCCAGTATCACGCTTTTTAGACCTTCATGTGTCTCAATGTGGAAATTATTTTCTTTAGACTTGCCGCTATTAGGAAGATTTAAAATAAAACACTCCACAATATATTCCCACATAGACGAGGTTTCATCATGTTCTGTCAACAATGGCGCTGTCTTCTTCGAAAGAAACAATAACGTGGAGAAACTTTTTTCACAAATTTCACACCCGGCAAGCCTCAAATCTTGTTCTGGATCCGTTAACTTATAAGAAATTGAGTCCATCAAAGTCCTATAAATTTTCGATATAGTGCTATCTCTTATGTATGGGTCAAAGTCTGACACATTTTCGAGCATCGATAGCAGAAGATCGAGTGCATCCAGACTGATACCAATGAAGCTCGGAATATCGCGTTTGTTTTGAACTTTTCTCTGTATTCTTGACCTAATCTGGAAGGGAAGAGAGACAATGCTTGAGAGCTGTGATAATATTATATCTCCATTTTCTTCAACATCCAACAGAGCGATGGACCGCAGTACCGTGGACTGAAGACGAGTAGGTCCTTGAACATCCAGCTTAGATGAAGGGAGAAACGGAAAGCGTACACACCCATTGAAGATCACAAACGCATTCTCGATATCAGTCCTCTTCATAGCATGTATCTTATGTAGCCTCTCAAAACAGCTAATAAGCACAATTAAATTATCCTGATGAATATCGAGATCTGCTGATGCATAGCTTATGGTTGTATGTGACCAAAAGTCATACAAAACCGATGACATATCTTGTTTCGGAGTTTCAGTTACCTCCAGAATTCTATGGAAAGATTTGTAGATGCTTCGAGACAGCTTCGGGATATTCATTGTTATGATCTTATCATAAAACTGTAGAATCGACTGCAGAAAATACACACTCTCCAAAGGTAGAAGTGATCCAACATAAATGTCAGTGACTCCCTTTATTATCAGATTGTTGCTTTCAATATATGAATTTGACAGTTGAATGTCTTTCAAATCTATCTCATCTATTTTATGATTCAGCATGTCAAAAAGAACGATTTTGAAAGTAGAGCTCCAGTCAAGAAGAGAGCCATGAGACTCTATGATCCTGAAAAATGTTTGGAGTGCCCCATTTTTCATGTCAATTCTAGAGTCATAAGAGACTTTCACTAAACTTCTGAGCATATATAGCCACAAACAATGAACGGTCGTGAACGAGTCACCACCAGAGGATATGAGTTTCTCCAGATCATCTACCGAGCTCATGTCCAGCAATTCAGGTTTACGGTTAGATAGGATACCTTGGTAAAAATCTGACAATAGCCAGTAATAACTGACAGCTGAAAATGACGTATTCAAGTCTGAAGTTTGAGAACAGAAGTTCTCTAGACAATCCACAATGTGTTTGGTGCTTTTTAATGGCAAAGATTGTAAGAAGTCATTCAAGATCAGCTGTAGTATTTCAAAAGATGATTTCAACAACAACTTTTGGGATTGCTCATTTTTCTCATTCTCGAAGTATGCAAAAGGGCTATTAACGATCCTGACAATGATTTCCCATGATATCGTAAACTGAGAGCCATAGCCATCTAAAAGATCATATAATGTTTTTAAGGTGCTATGTATTATTTCAGACCCAGTTGATGTAGCATACCTGACATTCTGGGATCTTAAAATACCATCAACAAGCTCAGAGATAGAAGAGAACAGTGTAAGTTCAAGACTGGGATTTTTTGTGTCGGTAGAAGTTGAGAATCCAGCACTTGCTATCTCTAAGATGCTAGAATTGAAAGTGGAGGATGCGATCGCACATAGTTCAGGTGACATTTTGTTCGTTGTGATAATATCAGTGTAGAAAGAGTAGAACAGCTTCCAGTCTTCACTTGATGCTTCAACATACCTTTTAGAGTTGATGCTCGTCAAGAGATCGATTTTATGCAGAAAAAAATCACGGTTGTAATCACAGATAGCAAAATCATCATTGACTATCGGTTCCGAGAACAATTTATCCGACAAACATCCTAGAGTAGCTTGATCAACAAGCTCTTTCATGAGCTCTTTATATTCATTTGAATCATAGCCAGTGGTGCTCTCATAAAACTTCGAAAGAGATGATTCTATCAGTCTCACATCTCCTGGTGCAAGATCGGGATTCGAAGGAGGATCTCTTATTTCAAGATAAGCCGACGGCCCATTTATGAAATAGTCAAACCATTGGAAAGTGATGAGAATAAATCTCCAGCTATGACGAAGAGTTGGGCCCAAGGATATTGTCAGATTTGTCAGTGCACGAAAGCATATAACATGTCTAGAGTTCAGATACCGTTGAGGAAGTTTTGATTTTTTCTGAAGAGGAGCCTCACGGCTCGGAGACATTGAAATAAATGCATCGGAGACAGACCCGGGGATATTTTCACCAGCGCTAGGGCGTTTAGCATCACCTTCACCTCTTTTCACATTACTCACTGTCGCAATAGAAAACAAAAGCAGGAGCGAGTCTCTCTCATTTTCCATGCCAAGTACCCCGGCACCATGGCAGAGTTTTTGCAGTGATCTAATTAGGGAGTGGAATACATCATTAGCCAAGGATGAATATAGATACTCAGATCCAATAGTAACTATACTCTTAGCATTTGACTTGATCAATGACTTCAAAACAGTGACATCCGGCGATTCTTCGAGCACACCAGCATTTCCGTTAGCTTTAGAAATTGCCAGAATTTGTTGACCAATACCATCGCAAATATTATTCATACATGACAGTATGAGATACAGGGTGTATGTTTTTGGAGGCGTAGGTGGCTCATTCTTATCCAAAATATCCATGAATCTAATTCTGGGAGATGCATTAGCTGCCGTAATAGCAACATCAGGAGGTGGTAAAGCGACTATGTCATCCGAGTTAAGTAATGATCTCGCCCAGCTCTCACCGACAATGACTGAGGAAACTGCGAAGAACTCAGAAATAACTTTCTTCTTACCTTCAGTGTAGTCATACATTGAGTATATTTCTTCCGTCAATTTTAAATCAGATAAAATAGAACTGAAGATCTCCAGGGAAAGAATCTTTTTCCATTGCGGAAGCCTAGACTCGCTCGTAACCGAATGAGTCAAAAGAGATATCATCACTTCAGCCTCTATATCCAAGATAGATAGGTGATACTTTAGCAGTAACATGACAATTCTTGAAACTCTCACAACTATGGAAAAGTGTTTTTGATTCGAGAAACTTCTCAGCAGCATAGGAGTTAGCTTTGTTCTAAGTAAAAACCCCAATTCTTCATGTGATATAAAAAGAAGTTGATAGTTCAGCAATATATTCTCAAGAAGCTCAAAGCCGAAGGCTTCTGATAATGCACTGGAAGGTAAGAAAGACGGCTTTTGCTTCTCAATCAAAGCACATATGTCCGAAAACAAACGAAAAGCATCGAAACCGTTTTGTGATATCTTCCTTGTCGTATTGTCATCGATATTAACATCTATCGTTCTCAGGGATTCCACATTATCAAGTTTATCCTCCTCACTCAGCTTGTCGAAAACATATAGAACAACTTGTTGCTCAGTAGCAGCAGCAGTGTTTATTACCATATTGATCTTTCCTGGTGACCGCAACATTGCACATACAAGTACTATCTTTGACACGGATTTGTCCTTTATGAAGTCACCGTACATCTGGAACAACATTGGCAAAATTTGCAGCACTTTCAGTTGTATTTCGACTGCCAAATGTGTCGCTTCGATCAGTGCGTCCAATAAGAGTTCAATTTTGTCCACCGGAATGACCTTGAGCTGAATGAGCTTTTGAATTACCGGTATTGCAATCGTGCTGAATTTTGCATTCCTCGATGAGCATGATAAAAGAAGAGGGTCTATAAAATGAGAGCTTTTAGACAGTTCGATAAGACAAGAAGGCTCGTCTAGGTTCTTAAAAGAGTCAAGCGCCTCAATTGACCTTTCTGCCGCCTTCATTTTCAAAACCTTGTTAGTTTACCAATCAATCGATGTCTATAATGAGAGCAGACAAACATACTTGTTTAATCTCAGGATTACGTCTTCGAGTCTCCGACACAAGATTGGATAGTTCTAGCCTTAAGAAAGAGATGGTAGACATTGTGGTTGTGCGGTGTGTTATAGGCTTGTTCTAGGTGCCTAGTCGATCATTCTGCTCTGTTTGTTTTGTTTTCGAGTTTATAAACTGTTTTTGTTTTTGTTTTCGGGGATGAACACGTATCTGGTGTACGGTTGTCAGCATCTCGAATTTGCACACTACTTTTATGGAGTATAATAGACACTTTCTGATAGATTTTTGCTTTCGTTTGTCGTTATTTCGCGACGAAAAACCTGGACATTACCGCCGGACACCTAGCACGAAAAACGAAAAAACGAGAATTTCGTGCTAACGGGAAGCACAAAATCGAAGTTTTCACTTTGAGAGGAGACAGCGCACCACACAGA
>JAJLRR010000016.1:41491-136090 GCA_030567175.1 Williopsis lachancei
ATCCAGTTATCACAAATTGTCAAAGGAGTAACCAACCAATCCCTAACAGTGTCTCTAGTAGGTATGCCCATGGCATTTCAAATCTTTGACAGTTGCGAGTGACCAGTGATTGTATTTAACCAAATAAATGATTTCTTTAAATGAAAAATTGAAGGGGCCACAGCCGGTCCACACCACAAAACTATTTTCTGCCAATTAGAAACTTTCTGATAAATTTTTGTGCTTGTGAAATGTGCTTCCGCAATCGGTGATTTTTTGGTAAAAGCACGAAGCACAAGCAAATATACTTTCTGGAGAACAATCGTGCTGAACTGTGCTAATGCAAGGATGTTACGCAAAATCTATCGGCATGCAGGATGAAGCTCAGATATCTGCGAAATCCCTACACCAGTCGTTTCTGACCTTTGTCTTTTAAAACTAGCCTACAACTACAACCAAAAGTAGAAAATTCCTCAACTTGCTGCATATACCTCTATATTGACATAGAAACCGTATGAAGTGCTTCTTGTATCATCAGATCCTCTGTGTGGTGCGCTGTCTCCTCTCAAAGTGAAAACTTCGATTTTGTGCTTCCCGTTAGCACGAAATTCTCGTTTTTTCGTTTTTCGTGCTAGGTGTCCGGCGGTAATGTCCAGGTTTTTCGTCACGAAATAACGACAAACGAAAGCAAAAATCTATCAGAAAGTGTCTATTAGAGCCCTGACACAAAAAGCAAAGCTAGAATCCTTTTAGCCTTACCATAGCAAAATGGCCGTACTTTCAAACCGCCATAACTCCTTGAAAATATGAGACAGCCACACAAAAAAGTAACTCATATTTAATCAGCGCTCTTCAGAGAATTCAATCACACCATCCATACAAACTTCTCACTGTTTTCAAAATTCAACCAAAACTTCGACCCCATTCAAAAGATTTAATAGCAGTCAACTGTCTTCAGACAATACCAAGAAAGTCTTATTGAATTACCTCCAAGAGACACCAGAGCCAATTAAAACCATCAAATACATGACACTAGAGACAAACACCGTCCGTTATCCAAAGTACACACAAACATTAATCCATTTTGAATACACAAAAAGAAAACACAAAGACGGAAAAATTAACGCGTAGAACAGACACAAAACCAAACATATAACCACAATAGCTGTTTACACAAACTATATCACTTGAAGGCCGCACATTACGTACAGCGAAAGAAATGAAAACTACAGAGAAAACCCGCACCCCATCACGAAGAAAATCAGGCGACTAAGAGAGAGCAAAGCTTTAACGTAAAATAATAGCACTCTATCGAACGCAGCCATTCCCTTTCAACCGAACTCGCGCAAAGCTAGGGCGCCTAGGATGATTTAAACGCTCAACCAAACAGCGAGAAAACATTTTTCAGCGAGAGAAAGCCATCGCAGGTCATACAAACGTCCAAAATCAGAAGAAAACACCAACCAAAGACGAGTTTCAGGTGGAAAAGTGCTAACTCGTTCAAAAACAGGGCGCTTAGGATGATTTTCACATATAAGAACTACTAAACCGCGAGAGAACATTTTGCAGCCCTAAAAGGCCGTCGGAGCCTATGGCTTAGTCCAAAACAACCAAAAAAGCCCACTCAAGTTAAATTGCAAATAAAGAAGATCTTACTCGGTCAAAAACTGGGGTGCTTAGGATGATTTTCACATACACACACTACTAAACAGCATGCCAACGCCTCGCGGCAATAGAAAGCCGCAAGAATTCAGACAAAAGTACAATACAGTCGAAAGAGTCCAGAAATAATGAGATTGAGATGAAAAAGATCTAAATCGCTCAAAAACCGGCCGCTTAGGTTAAGTTCAACATATAAGCACCCCTGAAGCGCGAAAGAACAGTCCGCGGGGATGGAGGGCCATTGGAGCACATACGGAAGTCCCAAACAACTCAAGAGACCACGGAAAACAAGGTTTGACTTTGAAGGTGATAACTTGCAAAAAAATAGGGTGCTTAGGTTAATTTCAAAGTAAAAGCTCAATTTATCAAATAACGAAAGCCCACAGCAACACGAGATCGTAGCAGCCCTTCTAAAAGACGGAAATTGATGTCAAGTCTACCAAGTACAACGTCCAAAGAGTGAAGTTTTGATGGGCTCATAAAACCGCGCTTCCAAAAACTCCAGAAGAGAATTCAATAAATTGTGCGGCAAGACAGTTCGCGGCGTTGGAGCGTTGTGGAAGCTGCTTCTAGCGATTTAGGCAGTCCGACAATGCCACAGATACAAATTGCAAATTGAAAATTGCAAATTGAGCTTCCATGAGCTGCTGTGAATGCTTCAAATTCAAATAACGATGGAAATTAATCAGGTTAATATCAATTTTATGAAGGAGTCAAACTCTACCCAGATATTCGTGCTAGGGTTAGTGCTAAATGTGTATGTGTATTGAGCATGAATGGGCTGCCTTTTTTTCAGGTGTGGCGAACTACGGAATACATTGAAGTAAAAGTTCGAGTTGCTCTTTAGTGTCTTCACTGTGCAGTTTTCTGGTACGGAGTTGTGACGAAATCGGCGAAGCTGAGGTGCAGCGCTTGCAACATGGGCTGCTCTTACAGTCTCACAAACTTCTGGTCTTTAGTACCGGCTTGGTGGCGGCTGTGCTCTTTTTTTAGTGTATTGATCGTTTCCTGTGTTTGGTGCTGTGTTGGTATCTTTTGCGGTCGCACAAAGCTGTTTTCTTTAGTCGGCTTGTATTTTGCAGAATTTTGAAATTTCGGAGAAATTGCCGAAATAGGATATTGCAAAAACATACTGAATTGGGAAATAGTTGCGAAAGCTCAAGAAGAGGTGATTCAAGCTACTAAAGAGTAAAATCGGCTCTTTTTAGTGATATTTATCATTTTGTTTGTATTTGCTGATAGTAAGATTTGGTTAGCTTAAGGGTTTCGTTTTGGGAGGGTATTTGTTTTTCCGATGAATGAGGTTTGGACTGTAAAACTCACATTAAATTCAATCCGGGACTGGTGTGGTTCTTGGTAGCCATATTTAGGTATTGATTAGTCATTGCTTATGTAATGCTACACTTCCTTCGGAATGTGTTGTGTTTGTCGGCGTAACATTCTGGTTATATATTTCGAGTGAGTTCGTCTTTCTCCTTCTACCTTATTGATAGAAGTAGAAAGACTAAGCTTCCATTTTACTTTATATTGTCCATAATCATTCATAGGATAATACTACGTTTTCTTTGATACATTATAATATCTCTAGTGCACATCAAGGTGTTGTTAAGTCAGTCTTACGTGAATACTACTCAAGGGTACTTTCAGGAGTCTGATCAGCTTTAGGTGAATATAAGGTAATTCTAGCTCCCAACAACCACACTGGCTACTTCTGGTTTATAGAATTGGTACCTGGTACCTGCTTATTTACAGTACTTATATTTTCCGAAGACTTATTCCGGTGGCCTATCCCGTTTATTGTCATACGCAAGAATGGTTAAGTTTCGCGGGCAAGGGCCAGGAGTTGCTTAGTTAAAAATATGTCACGGTGTACAGCCATACACTCTGCTGACAACGGTCATAACAGCGTAGAGGTCATGCCCTCTTCAAGCTAAGGTGCGAAGTATACACTGAAAAGTTTTGGTGGGGTGGTAGTTTTTAATGAATTTCCAAAATTCGAAGAAGTTTATATGAGTGGTACCTCTGAATTCTCCGAGGAGCCCTGAGTTTAAGTGATCGACTTTTTTGTGTGGTGGTCTCATGTTTTTAAGGAGTTAGGGAGCTTTTAATGTTCCATCATGTCGCTATATGGCTCCTAACTTAATGGTACCGACACATCAGTTGCGTGACCGGGCCCAAATTGGCAGAAAAAACTGTCTTGTTATTATATCTTTTCTGCTGTCGTTAGTTCTTGATTCAATCGTACATGTATAACCGGATATATGTACACATGACTTTCAGTGGTCATATTTGTTCATACATAGGGAATTCTTACAACTTTTAAAGTAGACCTCGAACGTAGTACGTCCCAAAAACCGCCGATGCTCCAACTTTCTGAAAATTTGCGAGCGCCATTTTCAAAAAGGAAATAAGCGCGAACGTCGAGGTGTGGCCTTGCAATTTACGCAGGGTTTTTTACGTACATCGATGTACAGGCAATTGTTAGGGATGTTTCAATTTTCAAGACGCAAGGTGCCCCGATCAAATGCTAGAAGCAGCGGTTCCGTGTATTTTATTCTTTATGGCTTTTCTGCTAAGATCGAGCCACTTTTAAGATATATGGCCTCTTTGGCGCTCCATAACAGCTTCTATGGAGATATTACAGACAACTAAATTGTACCTGAGTAGACTCTGAGTCACGAATATGTATATTAGCCAAAAGAGCGAAAGCAAACGATCAATTGTGTCGCTACTCAAGCTCTTTTAAGAAGGTGAGTTTTGAAGCTTCTTGTTTTTGTTACAGCTCAGTTGACGTCCTGTGACTTACAGGACGTTCTACGTGCGAGCTTTTGTCGTTTTTTTAAAAATGTGAAAATTTTCTGATTTTGATGAAAAATCTCAGACATCGACGCTCCCACAGGACGTACTACGTTCGAGGTCTAGTGTCTTCTACTACTTGATACACTCCATATCTGTGTTTTGCTGGCCGGAGGCTCTAAATCTGATTTGCAGCTTTGGACTTCGGTAATTCATACTTAGATCTGAGAAATTAAATATAGATCAGACGAGCAGAGTGCATGGAGGTCACTTACTTTCTTCTACATTTCACACTCATTCGGTGTTTGGTTTTGAGATAACACCTACTATTGCTCTCCAGGGATGCCATACATGTTTGCGGATCACACAGGGGTCCAACTTAAAACGTTTACGACAAACGGGTGTATCTGATGTTAAATAACTAGGGAAAGATATTATTGTAATTATGATAGTTGATAATAGTTAACAGTATAGTGATTACTCCAATAAAGTAGGCATTTTACAGAATTCAAGTTATTGTTATTATTGTTGTTTAATGATGATATGCTTGATTTCATCCTTGTTGATCTTTTCCGCTAATATTTATAATCAAGTTCACTGCAGTCATTGTTTATCACCAGAAATGTTCATTTGTTTCAGTCATCACCGAAACTTTTTTCAGACGAATGACCCTGTTGTTGATGAAAGCTTGAAGAGGGCCTAGCCACCGAGAAATTCAATCTCATTTGCTGAAGATAGAAGATAGAAGATATAAGCTTTTATGGTCGATTACGGAGGTACGATTTACTCATGGAATATTCATTCCGATGGGGGTGGTCGGGATACTGAAGCATGTGCTATTAAAGTAACGGTTCGATGGAGTAAGGATCATACAACGTTTGTGAAATTCTGACAGTTTCAACTCATTGCCAATTTGCATGAATATATTCAAAGAACTTAAGAACACACTTAACACAACAAGCCCATGATCGAAATTAGATAACGTGGTTGCACCTTTGTCGAAACTAGTGAACAGAAAGTGATATATATGATCAAATCAATGCAAGTGGATCAACCAATTTTGCTACAAATGGATTACACAATGTCCAGGAAGCAAAAGAATCAGATAATACAAATAATGTAGATGAATTAAGTACTCTAGATTATGGCCACCTCCAAAATACCACTAATTCTGCTTCAAATATAAGACTTCGATATAACATGAGGATGGACTTTACCAATCAGATCACCAATTCGTTTCAGATGGATCGACAAATCACTGGACCAAGAAATCGAGAAACCTCCCGCCTGCTTTAAAAATGAACTCTCAAGATATCATAGCATAGTTGGTGAGCACTTTTTAGTTCACTACGTCGTCTACTTGGGAAGTCTATGAATACTTGGTTGAAAACTTGTTGTTGATCTTTTTCTAATATATTCAAAACTTCATAGCGTATATATTTAACTTCTACATTAGCCTATTTGTGAGATTTTGAGGCCTCAGTTCTCACCCTATATTTCAAACTATATTTAAGGGTCGTTGGGATTATTGTCCTTTTTTAGGTATCCAGAGAATGCAAAAGTTAAGGTCATTTTGGATATCAGCAATTATCTTCTGATTCAAATATCTTTACTCAAAGAATAACAGAGAAACAAACATTGCTAAACTCACACGATTAGTCAAAACATTTTAATGTTTGCTATTCCTGTCTATGATTACAAGACCTCTTTAAAATCGTCGATCAATTTAATTACTGTATCACATATCACTTTTAAAATCGAAGAGTAGTTCTGATATCCAACGACATTGTTATAAACTTTACTCTGGTCACATGAATGCCTCGCTCGCCGATTTATATGGATTCAGATTTGCTTTGTGTCAACATGTTTTTTATTACATCCATTGAGATCTAAGGTACCAATCCAATCGTGGATCCTCTTTTGAGTTCACAACCCAGTCTTTCAAAAGATCAGCTTCTTTTGTCAAAATTCAATACCAAAGTACTTGTACCAATTTTATTATTTCTTGTTCTAGAGATTCAACTAAAGTTTTTAGAGTCTAAGTTATAATGGGGCACCAGCCCTTCGGGTACGAAACATACCGACGTAACTACTAGCTGGGGTATAAGTTAACTGAATCTTGTTTACCAACGAATTTGATGGTATATAGGTTAAGTATCCTATTGCCAGCGCCATGATTAAGGATTACGAAGTGATGTTTCAAAATGAAACAAGAGAAGTACCCACAGTACTACTAAAATAGAAAAATATTATATTGTTGATAAAGTGCGTTAGTGGTCCTTAATTATCCCTTACCAGGCATAGGCTCGGGGTCGATTGGCAGTTTAACTCTTGGGTAGTAAGGTGCTTCCAATTGGCGGAGATTGTTTTAAGTTCTTATATGGCCTTTCAAACATCATCTGGATTGACTTACCTTCATGTTTACTATTAGTACCCGAATGATCGCCTGCCTTGAAGTACTACTTACTTTGGCATCTGGGTCCTGTTGCTGTTCTTTGGTGAGGTTTCCTCCTCATGGCATGAATCAGACCCATACTATCTCTTGAAGGAAACAGAGTACTGCTGCAATACAGTATCTGTATACTCACAAGTCGTATATTACCATGGGAAGATGGCCCTTGTTGACCATACTGAAGGTTTTAGCTTGACTCTTCGGACCCATCTTTCGGTTTCTTTGAGCTGGCTATAATCAACATTTCAACTAGAATTCGACCACAGCTAGAGCAATAGACCGAAACTCCAGGCGACTATTGAACCATCGTAACTGGCAAGGTGGAAGCAGGATTTCAAAAGCATATAGACGAGTATAGCTTAATTACTATTAATATTACGTTGTTGTTGCATCACTTCGCTCAGTAGTGATGCAATCCCAGTGGAGTTAAAACGAATGCAGCATTTATACACAAAACTAGCTCAGGTTAAAGTGTTGGTATACCTCCAATGTTGATTGCCTTAATGACCACATAATCGTCTATACCATAGAGTGACCCCTCTCTTCCAAATCCAGACTCCTTGACACCACCGAATGGTAGCGAACAGTCCGTGAACACACCAGAATTACAAGATACCATTCCACTTTCCAGTGCTTCTGCAACAGAATAAACAATATTAATGTCTTTGGAGAATACATATGAGGCCAATCCAACATCGGAATCATTTGCCCATTGGACGACTTGCTCAGTAGTATCGAATGGGAGAATAGCACCCAGAGGGCCAAATGTCTCTTCTTTAGAGACCTTCATTTCCTGTGTGACATTCGTTAAAACTGTTGGGGAGTAGAATGTAGAACCTAGTTCAGGAAGTCTTCCACCTGCAACCAAAGCCTTAGCACCCTTGGATAATGCATCGTTGACATGGTCCTCCACTTTAGCAATGGCACGGTCGTTGATTAAACATCCGTGCGTGGAATTTGGATCGAGGCCGTGACCTACCTTGAATTTCAAAACCTCCTTAGTGAGCTTCTCTTCAAACTCTGCTAAAACTTCCTTTTGAACGTAAATCCTATTAGCACAGACACAAGTTTGGCCGAGTCCTCTGAATTTGGAAGCAATTGTTTGAGTAACTGCGCTATCGATATCGGCATCCTTGAACACAATAATTGGAGCATTTCCACCAAGCTCAAAAGACAGTTTCTTCAAAGTGGATGCAGATTGTTTCATAAGAATCTTGCCCACGTTTGTAGAACCAGTGAAAGTAATCTTCTTGACTTTGGTTGATTCACAGAGCTTTAGTCCAAACTCTGGAGTCTTGGTATGGGAAATAACAACATTGAAAACTCCTTCTGGGAATCCCGCCTGTTCGATCAGGTAGGCTAGTGCTAAAGCTGACAAAGGTGTCTGCGAGTCAGGCTTGACAACACAAGTGCAACCTGCCGCCAAAGCAGCACCAGCTTTTCTGGTAATCATAGCACAAGGAAAATTCCAAGGGGTGATAACACCGCAAACACCAACTGGTTGCTTTAGCGTAAACACTCTGCTCGATGGGTTTGATGGTTGAATAGTTGCACCATAAACACGAGGAGCTTCTTCTGCGTACCATTCGAAGTATGATGCGCCGTACTTCACCTCTCCAAGAGCTTCTGCATATGTCTTACCATTTTCCCAGGATATGATCTTTGCAAGATCGTCAGCGTTTTCAATCATGAGGTTGTACAAGTTTCTCAACCAGGAAGCCCTTTGGCGTGGTGTAGTCTTCTTGTACAAGGAAAACGCCTTGTAGGCTCCATCTATGGCTTCATCAACAACAGATATATCCTGGTCTGGAAGTGTCGCAATGACTTCCTGAGTTGCCTTATCAGTAACCTCAAATTTTGGTCCATCTGTTAACCATTGACCATTGACATATGCACCTTTTCTTATAAGCTCTGGGTTAGCGAAAGTAGGAGTAACCATGTTGATTTATTTAGCACTTGAGAAAATATGTGTATACAGCACACTTCAATTGAACCTAATAGACACTTATAATGTCCTGCAACCAGGAGCTAGATCGAATATTTTGCTGCGATGAGCCTGCTTTTATATTCTCCAGACCTTGGGGAGTTACCGCGCGCATAGATTCCATTTTTGGCAGTAAGCCTATTTTTTTGCGCCCATGGATTTTGGCACAAAAGTTATTCTGCGGAAATTATTACTATCTCGAACCGTCCATAATATCTCCTAATTATTATTAATGGGCCGTGATCAAGAGACCTGGACCACTAGACCAGCCTTTGACTACACGTTCATTCCGTATTTCCAGCAGCTTGTAGCGACGCTTATTATAACTAGTTATAATGACGGTTTACCCCAGAAGTCATAACTCAATTGGCAATTGTCTTATTGCTCATTAAGCCATTTGAAATATATTCCACTATAAAGTGAAGAGAACAAGTAGTAGAGAATGATCGTACCAAGTTTGTGGTTATTCTAGTTTCTCAATTGCGATCTCCAGGTCCTAAAACGAGTTATCAGTATTTGAACTTTGATGAAAGTTGAATTCTCACTGCAGTACAAACATATACAAACTACATACCAAAGTAAACGATCTCGAGATCTAACTGAACCAAAATGTGCTGTCATGGAGGCACAAAGTCAGCCAGCTCATAAGACGGAAAATTAAATACAAATTTAGATGAGTTTAGAGATATATAAAGATACAAATTTTATGAAAAGACTTTCTTGTACCTTTCAGGTTGCACCTGTTATAATTGGCTAAAAGCCAAGATCGTAGTTTCTTTGTTCGACCTTAAATTTAGATGGCCTGTTTTCATCAGCTCTATCACAAGCTTGTTGTTAAGCTAAGAGCTCATGATGTTTAATGTTATTTTTGTTTTCGTTAAAATGAATTTGTATCACTTACAAGTTACTGATTGCTTACCCCTATAGAAACTCTAGTCATTATCAACAAGTCTTGTCCAAGCTTTCACGGTGATGATCAGATTATTAGGCCACAGTAGTATTGGTTAACTAGGACCACTTCGTATAGGATATGAACATTACAACTCTATTGTCTGAGATGGGCCGGTGGTGGTCCTGACGGTCTAGAGAAATCATCGTCACTTGCAATATAGTTTTCACTCGGTTGAGCATTGCTTTGGTTTATTACATTCGTGAAATGTTGAGTATCATCTCTGTTATTACTGGTAGCAGCTCGCTGTGGATAGACAATCCCAGTTTCATCAGTCACTAGATTGTTCAAGTGATAGGAGGGTGCTTCATTTGCCTTAGTGTTGACATGGAAGACGCCTTGGTTATCGTAATACCCCAAATCATCCTCGTTTGCCTCTTCAGTATATGGAGGAACATATGCTTCTTGTCTTGCGCCTTGGGTTGGTTGGTAAGAGGGCGGTGTTATCCAAGCTGTCCCTCTGATGGGTTGGATACCTTGTTGAGCTCGACGTTTATTGAGTCTAAACGTTGATAGTAAAACTACCAAGAGTGCTATTATGAAAAGCACAAACAATATCCAACGACCCCAGGTCCAGCTGTCGCTTCCAGAACAGCCGTATCCATAACAGGTGTCACGTTTTTCAAGGTCAAGTGGAATTCCCATAGTCTGTCTAATCTCTGTGTTGACCAGTATATTCAATGTATACTTGTTTGTAGTTCAAGTTCAATATTAATAACATTCTATCACAAATTTGTTGCAAGTATTGTATATATTCAAACCCCTTTTTCATAAAAAGAATTTGCCGCAACAAAGGAGAAAGTTGACAATATAGAAACTCATAAAAGGCAAATGAAAAGCAAAATCCACGTCAGATAATACATCATTGTAATCAGCAGGAGATTGCACCAAGGTATATTAGGTGGGTATTGCCTTCGACTGGCCCACGGTTGTGGTGTTTTTTTACAAAAAGTTAAAACCTACCATTAATTATTGATCAGTATTTCTATTTATTAGTTGTCTTCGTAAAAAAACTGTATGTAGTATTCCTTTAGATCGTCATCCCAATAGGACCACTGCTTCACTATACTTTTAGAGGGAATCTTAAAAGCAATATTTTCGTACGGTTCTCCATGAACCACTAGAAATTGCCCGTTTGTCTTATCCTGATCAATATTCTGTTCAAAAGAACTCATGAATCTATACAATGGTTCTTCACCTTTCTTGAGCTCATTATACTTTATTGTGATCAAAAGGCCCAATTTCATTGTGTTCAAATCACGTACTTTTGTAATCTTGTAACCAGGCTTTCCAATTTTGATATATGACTTCTTGGGTACTTGTAGATCACCGGAACTGTTATTTGCTCTATTGGATCTGCTTTCCAATGCTGCTCTTCTGGATAGATTCAGTTGATGCTTTTTACCTTGCGTATGAGATAAATAAGACTCAGCAGACAGATGAACAGTTGAGCACAGTCTGCATTCCAGTTGCCCCAGGTGATTTTTTAGCACATATGGGTCACTTTCTAGATCCTGCTGTGAAGATATAAGCCTGGAAACTCTTTGCCTTCTTTGAACGTTTAGCTGCGACTCTGAAGCAACACCGCCAGCTGTTGGATATATAGTGTTAGTATCTTGTCATCGGAAACCAAGTAGCACTTTCAAGAACTTACATCCTTTCTTTGAGCCTATTCTATTTTGATAGTCCATCGAGAGAAGTGTATTCAGTGATATATTGTTAGCACAAATGATTCAAATCCAACCAGTTGAGCATAGGTTGTCATCCGAAACGAAACGCTTTGATTGATGCGATCAAGACACAGCTGCATATTTCTTTCAGCTGCTGATGTAATCTTTTTTTGTCTGGCAACCTGAAATATCCAAATAACAATAACAATGACGGTAACATAATCAAGTAAAATGTCAGAGCAAAAAGGCTTCACTGTACGGTTCTAGATCCTCATAGATATATATGTACTTTCCAGGGTACTGCTGACTCAATGGAACCACCAAAGAAAGTTCCCATGTCGTTTCTTAGCATGTTGATGCGTTTGATGATTCCGAGGGCAATTCTTGACCGGAATTTGCACATAGACTGGCTTGCCGACAGCTTTCATGTCTAGTTCTGACTCTGCTGTCTCGTTTTTTTTTTCTGGCCTGCTTGACTTTTTTTTTTCAGAGGTTGTGTATTGTTGCGAATTTCAAAAAAAGAGTCATTTATCGAACCATTGAACCTATCTACTCTGTTGATGAACAATTTATTCACTGAACATTTAAAGTTATAACAAAATGGATGTTGAGAAGGTTCAGATTCTCGGCCGTGAATCCATTCATGTCGGGTTCGATCTGAAAAGTCATATCGTGAATACGATTCTTGACACAGAGAAGTCCTCTACATATGCCATCATTACTGACTCCAACATCGAAAAGAAAGGCTATCTCGATCAGTACCGTCAAGAGTTCCACAAGAACCTACCAAGAGGGTCGCGTGTTCTTTCGTATGTCGTGAAGCCTGGAGAATCCCACAAGACTCGTGAAACAAAGGCAGAAATCGAAGACTACCTTTTGGAACGAGGATGTACCCGTGATACTGTGATCATTGCCATTGGTGGTGGTGTCATTGGTGATATGATAGGATATGTTGCCGCAACTTTCATGAGGGGTGTGAGAGTTGTTCAAATTCCAACAACCCTTTTAGCCATGGTTGATTCTTCAATTGGAGGGAAAACTGCCGTTGATACTCCTCTTGGAAAGAACTTCATTGGTGCATTCTGGCAACCACGTTATGTGTTTGTTGATCTGAACTTTTTGAGTACTCTTCCAGAAAGAGAGTTCATCAATGGAATTGCTGAGGTTATAAAAACAGCTGCCATTTGGAATGAAGAAGAGTTTTCCAGGTTGGAAGCTAACGCGGAATCGTTCTTGTCCACTATTAGAAGAAGGGATGAAAATGGAAACACAGATCTATCTGCAATTAAGGAGCACGTCTTCAAACTTGTTCTTGAATCAATTAAAGTGAAGGCATTTGTTGTTTCAAGTGACGAGAAGGAGGGCGGTCTTAGAAATCTGTTGAATTTTGGTCACTCTATTGGCCATGCAATTGAAGCCATTCTGACACCTGAGGCTCTTCATGGAGAGTGTGTGAGTGTAGGCTCAATTTTGGAGGCAGAACTTTCTAGGTACTTGAATATATTACCGGCAAGTGCTGTAGCTCGACTAAGCAAGGTATTGGGTCATTACGGGCTTCCAACATCTCTTTCTCAACTCAAGACGAAGACTATCGACAGAAAGACTCCCGTGGACGTTCTCTTGGAAAAGATGTCCATTGACAAGAAGAATGATGGTTCAAAGAAAAAGGTGGTCCTCTTAAAAGCTATTGGAGAGTGTTACGAAAAATCAGCATCATATGTAAACGATGAAGATTTGAGATTTGTTTTGACTGATCAAGTTAAAGTTTATCCTTTCCACAACAAGTCAGACTTTAATGTCACAATCGTTCCTCCGGGATCAAAATCAATTTCCAATCGTGCTCTTGTTTTGGCAGCTTTAAGCAATGGCGAATGCAAGGTGACAAATCTCCTTCATTCTGATGATGTCGAGCACATGTTAAATGCTATCAAAAATTTGAACGGTGCTGAGATTAGATGGGAAGATAGAGGAGAGACTTTGATAATCAAAGGAAACGGTGGTAAGCTATTGTCATGTTCTTCTGAGCTGTATTTGGGAAATGCCGGAACTGCTTCAAGATTTTTAACCTCGGTTGCCACACTGGTTAGACCAACAGAATCATCCAAGCACACATTACTGACAGGTAATGCCCGTATGGGTCAGCGTCCGATTGGCGATCTGGTAGACGCTTTACGCTCTAATGGAGCAGAGATTTCTTATCTGAAAAACGAAGGATCTTTGCCTCTGAAGATTTCTAACAAGCCATTAAGAGGTGGTGTTATTGAGTTGAGTGCAACCATTTCATCCCAATACGTCTCATCATTATTAATGGCGGCTCCATATGCTGAATCACCTATCACTCTGAAGCTTGTGGGAGGAAAACCAATTTCAATTTTATACATCGACATGACAATTGCACTGATGAAACAGTTCGGTATCGAAGTGAAGAGTTTGCCCGGTTATGTCTATGAAATCCCAAAGGGTACGTACGTTGCTCCTAAAGAATTTGTGATTGAATCCGATGCTTCCTCTTCGACATATCCATTGGCATTTGCCGCTATGACCGGTACAACAGTTACAATTCCTAACATTGGATCTTCATCCCTACAAGGTGATGCCCGGTTTGCAAAGGACGTCCTGGAGCCAATGGGCTGTACTGTTCTGCAGACCAGTACTTCCACTACTGTGACCGGTCCTGCTGTTGGAAGCTTAAAGCCTCTCCCTTCTATTGATATGGAACCTATGACAGACGCCTTCTTGACTGCTTCTGTTGTTGCAGCAATAGCTGTTGATGGAAAACAGAGTAAAACATCAATTTATGGTATCGCAAACCAAAGGGTGAAGGAGTGCGACAGAATTTCAGCGATGTGTACACAGTTATCCAAATTTGGCGTAAAAGCAGTTGGTGGAGACGATGGTATTGAGATTTATGGTGTCCCTGTGTCTGATCTTAAAACACCTTCTAGTGGCATTTTTTGCTATGACGACCATCGTGTTGCTATGTCCTTCTCACTTTTGGCAGGTATGGTCTCCAATGGTCCTGTGACAATCGAAGAACGTCACTGTACTGCTAAGACATGGCCGGGATGGTGGGATGTACTGCATTCTGCCCTTGGCTCTTCCCTTGATGGTTTCGAGCCTGAGGATATTGCTACCGCCAGCCGTTCGAGTATTGTTATTGTGGGAATGAGAGCTGCTGGAAAGACCACATTGAGTCGTTGGATCTCTGAAGTCACGAGCTTCAAAAATTTAGATCTTGATACTATTTTTGAGGAAAGATATGGCGACATCAGAGATTATGTCCGGTCACACGGATGGGATAAGTTTAGAGTCGAAGAGTTGCAATTATTTGAAGAGATTCTCAAGAAGAATGAAAAGGCCACTGTTGTTACTACGGGAGGCGGAATTGTGGAGAACTCTGAAGCACGGGCACTTCTTAAAACATTCATAGATAGAAACAACGGTCTGGTTCTTGAGGTGCAAAGAGACATTGATGTAATTGCAAAATTTTTGGGAGAAGACTTGACGAGACCTGCGCTAGATACTACCGACATCAGATCTATTTGGGAAAGAAGAAGAGAGCTTTACAAGGAAGTTCGCACTCACGTTTTCCACTCTCCACTCTGCTCCACGGATGAAGATTTCAAGAAGCTTAAAGGTGACATAAATGCATTCATCTCTGCTATCAGAACCCCAAAGAAAAACTTTTATGTCGTTGGCTCTCCTGTTTCACATTCCAGATCACCATTGTTACATCAGACATGTTACAATGCTTACAACCTTAAACACGAATTTTCAACTCTCGATACTGTGAGCCCTTCGGATGTTGAAACGTTGATGAAGAATCCGCTTTTTGGTGGAGCTGCTGTTACCATCCCTTTGAAGCGTGCTGTTATTCCGATCTTGTCAGAAATTGACGAATCAGTTAAAAAGATTGGTGCTTGCAATACTATTGTTCCTCTCGGAAACGGTAAGTTTGCTGGTTATAACACTGATTATAAGGGCATTCAAAATTCTTTCTCTGCCCGTGGTGTTAAAGATCCATCTAATGGTTTGGTTATCGGAGCTGGTGGAACTTCAAGAGCAGCAATATATGCATTGCACCAGTTAGGTTGTGATAAGATCTATCTCGTGAATAGAACTCCTGAAAAATTGACCGAGTTGGTTTCGGAGTTCGCTGATTATGGTGTTGAAGTACTAGATGGTACACTCGGCGAGAAAGTCGACGTTGCAGTTTCTTGTGTTCCAGGTGACAAGCCAATCGACGAGCTATTACTCAAAAGATTGGAGCTCGTTTTCAGCGCAAGCAAAGGCTCTCTTTTAGATGCTGCTTACAAGCCTACTGTGACCCCTATCATGAGATTGGCGGAGTCATTTGGCTGGGATACTATTCCAGGGTTAAATATGCTTGTGAACCAGGGTGTCGAGCAATTTAAGCTGTGGACCGGTCTCGATGCGCCATACAAAGAGTGTATTGATGCAGTTGTTGATTAGATAAAGTCTATATAGCTAGAATATTGATAACCAAAAGGGGATTGATATTCGTCATGTATTAAAGCTTTAGTTTCTCTTCTATTTGCGTCAAATATAGTTTCACATGAGAGTTCAGTCTCTGAAGCTCCAAGGTGGTCTCGTCGTATTCCTGTTTGAAGGCCATTTCTAGATCATATATGTTTTTCTGGACAGTTTGAATGTAAGTTTTTTTAGTCTGGAGTTCTTTATCAGCACTAGATTGCTCTGCCAGAGCTTTAGCATAAGCATCATGCAATTGTTCCATTTTGGACTCGTACTCAGATCTCTTCGACTCCTTTTGTTCAGATGTTCTTGAAGTCTTATCTTCGATGTTCTTTATTTGACGCAATAGTAATTGGATTTTGCGTTCTAATTCATTCAGCTTCAAAGTTCTGTCTTCGTATAGATCTTTATATTGAGTGAGCTTATTTTGACTTATGTTCTCCTTATTAGATTCTGCCAATAACTCCTCAACTAATTTCAGGCAGCTCTTTACATCATTTTGGATAATGTTCAAGCTTTCGATTGTTATCGTTAACTTTCTAGATCTGAGCTCTAAGTCGTTCAATGTTTGCTGATCTTCTTTAAGAGAGCTCTGCATATCAGATATGATTTTCAAGATTATCTCAGGGCTTTCTACTATATAGTTTTTCATCTTTTCTAGGTCCTTCTTCGATTCCAAAAGGAGGTAATTGTGATCTTCCAGAGATTGGATTAGTCTTGATTTTTCTGTCTTGTAGTTCAAGTGTTCATTCGTCAAGCTTTCTTGAACTTTTTTCAGGCTCCGTAGCTCAGATTCAACTCTTGTATTGTGCCTGTTGAGGTCGTCTAGGTTAGACTTGATTTTAGCATTATTCTCGGTCAGATGTGATATGTTCTCTTTCAATCTTTTATTGTCACCAGTGAGCTGAGAGTGCCTTTCAAATTTTACATTGTTGTTCTGCATAATCTGTTCGTTATCAAAGAGATGTTCCTCTCTGAACCTAGCAAAATTTACTACCGCGCTAAGTAGTCGTTTCAGTCTGTTCGGATCAGGTTTGGTGATATCCGTTAAGATAAAGTCGTTGACTCCACAATCAACGAGAAACTTATAAGATGCCATATGAAGAGAGACAATGTCTAGACTCTCTTCGAACTCGTCGGCATTTTCGTCAGATTTCATTAAAGATCTTTGTCTTGTACGTATCAAATTTGGCGGAAGTGATAGAAAGGTGTCCAAGATCTGGCTGAAAAGTGTCTGGACAAATATAGACGTTGGTTTGTACAGATCATCCTCCAACGCGTTAAGATTGCAGCTTCTGAGACATACGCATAGTTCAGGTATTTCGAGTAGTGGGAACCTGTCATTACGAATTATCTCTGTTTTTCTCAGAGAGCTGTGGCGAGACATAGTTGAATTGTTGTGCAGTTTGTTTAAGGCTCCCCGTTATATTTCAACAAGACGCGTTGTGCTTGTTATTGTTATGATTATTTTTGAGATTTGTTTTTGTTTTGATTTTTTTGGTTCAAGCCATATCACCAGAAAAACAAAAAAAAATGTTTTGACCGCGCTGATTTCTGTTACTGAAGTATTTCTAGAGTTCCCAAATAGTAGCTCTTGTGAAGTTTAATCATGTATAGAAGAAGTTTTTAATGGCTCCGATCGGCAAGAAGTCAAAAAAAAAAAAAACACTGCGCAAATGTGTCTTCAAACTTTAAGAAATATCTCCAGTGAATTCCATGTCTTTATGGTAAAATAAACAGTTGGTATCTCCTACAATAAAAGATGCTAAAATTCAACACCAGCTTGAGAAGAGCGTTCTGCTCGACTACATCCAGATTGCAGAAGTTACATAACACCCCTGGAGTTATCACAAAGCAGACTAGTGATTCAAGGGATATCACCGTCAAGATTGAACCAATCAAGCGTTTGAATGAGGATATTGATCGCAAAAGAGCTCGTTTGACTTACCAAAGCCGTAAAAGAGGAATTCTTGAGACTGACCTTTTACTATCAAGATTCTCAAAGAAGTACTTAATGAACTTCAACGATGCAGAACTCGACGAATATGACCAATTACTTGATGAGTTGGATTGGGACATTTACTACTGGGCAACAAGAAACTACGATGTAACTCCATTACCAGATAAATGGAAAGACTCCAAAATATTAAATCTACTTCAAGAGTTCAGTGAAAACAAAGAGAAGGTTGTGATGAGAATGCCTGATTTGCACTGAAATTAGTGAATTGATGATACTTGTTGTCCTTACTAAAAGAAGCAAAGAATGTATATACGTGAAAATATATGATTTATGAAAAGCCAACAATAAAGCATTTTGTTTAGCTGTACTGGTCGTAGCCTCCGTATTCAAAGTTATTGTTAGGACTTTTCTGTACTGGTTCCTGTAATCCTGCCAGAGGACCCACGCCGATTTCTGCTAGAACCATCTCAGCACTAGTGTTATTCAGATTGATATCATTCACCTGTATACCTTTAGATTTAACTAAATTTTTCAGCTTCCATACAAGCTCAACTTCCTTCCGGTTATTTTCATCAATCTTATTTTGAAGGTCTTGGATATACTCAACCCCTTTAGTGAGAATTTGCCCCTTGTTTGGCTTACCATCCTTGGTACCACTACTCTTGTCTTTAGCGTTTATGAAATATTCGTCTGGAACTAACGCCAATAACTCTTGTATCTTGTCGTTCATATTATCTCTCCGCTTTCTATCCTGTGTGTCATCGTCATCGTCATCCTCTTCAAAGTCGTTATCCTTCTTGACACTTTTACGCCCACTCTGTGTTCCTTTCGTTATCTTGCCATCCTGATAACTTTCAGACAGCATCTTCGGTTTGCTATTCAAAGAAGTAGAAAGCGACTGTGAAAAGCTCTGCGATAGGGCTTGTGCAGGCAGTATCCTCGTGCTTGATGTTGTATTCTCTAGGGCGTCGAGGTCAAGAAGCTCGTCTGCATCCATTCTTGTTCGATAAGACTTGAGCAATAGTGAAAGGATTTTGGGTACTCGGCTACTATCAACAAAGGTGTATAGTTTAAGTTTATTTCTCTCTGTTCTCATTGCGCGCTTCCCCTGATTACAATAACTGACAAAAGTGCTAGCTGGGACGGGGACAGAAGTAAACTAGTGGGAGCGCAGCATGAAAATCACATAATCAGATTTATAAACTCCGGTAAGTGAGTTTTGAATTAGTACAATATATTTGGCTTTAGTTTGACATAAACAATCTGATCACCGGCTAGCTAGTCACAATGTCTTTTCTTTCAAGACTATCATCTCGATCAGTAAGACTTCCTGATGATGAGAGCTCCACTCCGCCTGAGCAACAAGGATGGTTCGATTTCAGCAGATTTCGAACTTCACAGGCCAGCATTAGCGGTGATGCAAGGGTTGCGGAAACAATGGAAGAGACACAATCGAACCTAGAGCTCTCGAGGTGGGATAGGCTTCTACTTTTTGCAGTTTCAATGGCAAGCTCTCTCAGCTGCTACATTGTAAGCTTCTTGCTTCTCCCCGTTCTATCTCTCAAGCCCAAAAAATTTGCTGTCCTCTGGTCACTGGGATCAATCCTCTTTCTTTTCTCCTTTGGGGTGCTGCAAGGCTTTCAAAACTATTTCAGACATCTGTTTAGTGTTGAAAGAATGTGGTTCACAATAAGTTTTGTTCTCAGTATAGTGTTTAGTCTTGTCGCAAGTGTTGTCTTGAAGAGCTCTCTATTGGCCATCGCCAGCTGCACTTTCCAATTTATTAGCATGGTTTGGTACACTGTTAGCTACTTTCCTTTAGGCAGGCAAGGCTTACAACTCGCTTCTAATATGGCTACATCCCAAGTCGATAGCTGGCTTACTTCATGAGACTTTTTATGTCTATTGCTTATTGCTTATTATATATATTTAAAGTTTCTCAAATACATCAAAGTTTTGAAGTTGTGCTTCTCAAAAGCTGTACAGCTTTGTATGACATTCCATATCCCGCTTGATATCCGTAGCCACTAGCTCCATAATTGTGAATGACAATCTTATCCTCTACATTTTCGAGTTCAATGCGTACTCCCCCGTGTCTACTTGGTCTCAAGCCACAAGCAACTCTGGTAATTTCAAGGGGCTTATCTAAAATCTTTGGTAGTAGCTCCGTTGTTCTTTTCAATATATCATCAGTCTGTTCCTTCAAAGTATCTGGTGTCCAATCGTCTTTTTGAAGAAAGCCTCCTAAGATCAATTCATTGTTTGAATATGGTCTAGGGATAATGTATGTGGCGTAATCGTTGCCCCATCTCATCTTATTCTCTTGGATATGTGGAGCTTTGATCACAACAACTTGTCCTCTCGTTGGATAGACATTGGTATCTTCCACTCCACCAAGTTTACGTGCACCAATCCCAGTACAATTGAACACAACTTTAGTCTTGTGCGTCAAAAAAGCCTGTGAGATATGAGTCAATGTCTTTCTAATAAAGGTAACACCCTTATCTTTCAAATATGTTTGGAAATTTGCTAGAAAGAACGGACAATTGAAATTCCAGGTATTGAACTGGATTCCAAAAGCACATCCATCAGGGAGCTCTTTTCTATCAATCGTCTTGAAGTCTTTTAGATAAGAACGTAAAGAGTTGATCTTTGCGTCTCCTGGATAAGTGTCCCATAGTTCCGTGCTAGGCTTGTTGTCAAGTCCACATTTTGCACCGCCTAATGCAGCTTGGATCTTTCCAAGGTTCATGTACGTCATTTTATCGAAGGCAAGCGTATCAGGATCATTAGATGTGATGCAGCTAAAATTACCACCTGCCCATGGTGAAGTGTACTTTATGCTTTGATCGCCTGGAAGAAACTCCGCAACAACGGTGATACGATCCGGAGAGACTCCGCTCTCCAAGAGATTCCATGTGGTGTATAGACCTATAATACCTGCTCCAATGACAGTATACTCCATACTTCAATTACTGAACGCTCAGTTTACTTGAGAAAGGTCCCCTTTGAACAATTATAATTCAGGTTATTAGAATAGGATGATGCAGAGATATGGGGCCCATTTATATGAAAAAGTGGAGATCTAGGTTCCGACTATTGTCCTGCATGTTCCGTCGCTTATTTTAGTGACAGCAAAGGTAGCGCCCAATCATGTGGGCAATATAATGTCATATAATGCGAGCCAAAAAAAAAACGTATATGCACGGCAAACTGCTGTGGATTACACGATCATAATTTATGTGGCCTTATATAGGTTTGTACATGTATATGTTATATAACACGACTACTGTATTACATGGAACTTATAGAACAGTGACAAAAGTTGAAATATTAGCCGAGAGAGCCGGGTATAAAAGAAGAGAGCTACTAGAGTCTAGCTTGTGCCGGTAGCTGAGAGATCTTTTGGAGTTTTATGAGTCATACACGGAGCACATGGCTGAGAATGAATCACGATTATTGAAGTATAAGCTTCAGACATCAGTGAAAACGGTCAAGAGCGAACCAGCGGACAAACAGATCCGTTAAAACCAATAAAAGTGGTACGATGTAATAGTGCCAATTGAGCTGTAAACAAAAAGATATCAGCTTTCAGAATTTCAAGAAAGTGATTTCCCAATGGTGAGTAAAGTTGCAAAGGTCAACCCAGCCCCAAGAGATGCGCCCACTGTCGCTCCTATCAGTCCTGTGACTATATGAGGCTTCAGTTCTCTTTTCACTTTCTTCTGGGGCGGGCGATCCACTGTACTTGATGAACTTTTTCCTTGTACTTCGATTTTGACATTTTTGTTACCATTTCCAGTTGTCTGCAAGTCTTTAACATCATAGCTCACATCTTTTACATTAGGGTTTTGATGATCTCCTTCAATGAGTCCATTTATTTCGTCATCCCGGAAATAGCTATCTTCTTCTAATTTTTCAAATGGTCTCTTGAGATTCCTGGTAGTTTCATCAACTTCTGATGCTTCATCGATAGCATGAGTCTCTTCCTCTTCCGTATCGAAAGGATAAACTTCATCAAATAGCAAATAGTCATTTGTAGGCCCCAAATAGCTCAAAGAGAACTTGCATTCAATCTCAGATATACCAGACTTGTTACCAGAGACGTTAACCAATCCAACCCAGTCTTGAAACTTCAGTTTGACTGCTTTTCCAGGAGTCAATTCTTCTCCATTCACTACAACACCGTGTCGACTTCCAAGGTCTTCGATCGATACCTTTGGACAGCCATCGTCTTCACTAACATGGATCACAGCATGATTTCTGGACATTGTCTTTTCAAAGAAGAGTAAATTAGATTCTAGCGGCAATCTGCTGGTATCACTTTTAGATCCTCTTCCAATGTGAATGATACCATTGATCGGAGCAACTTTTCTCAATCCCATTGTTATATCACGCTGGGGTGGTATGTAGTGTGTATATCTTCTTGGATGCGTGTTATGTCAGACTGTTTGGCCTTTATTTGTTCTTCCTTTGCGCCCAATGGATCAGTATGGTTTTATGAGGAGATCAAATATTGCAAAAGATTTGCCACAATTTTTTGACACCTATACCAGCGGCTATCAGTAATTATAACTCGCAAGATAAGAAGAAGCCTTCTCCACAATTTCGGATTGCTCTGTTTTGGAATATTCCATTTTGCGGAATATCAGTTTAACCGGGATCGTATGCGCGCCCTCTCGGAGTAGCAAATATTCTTCTGGCAGGTTTCACTAACACTGTGATATTCAACGACATCATCTTCGAACTCTTTAGTGATGTTCGGATGTCTTGTTAATTTATATAGAATTAGATTTGTGTTTGTGTCAACATGATTTCTGTGATTTTGATCTGAGATCTGAGATATAAATACGAATCTGCATCATGGACTTTCTTCTAAGTTCATGATCCGATCTCTTATGAGATCAAGCTTTCCTTATTACATTTAATCGTATCAATTTTAATACTAACCCGTTTGGATCCAGAAGACCAACGCAAGTTACTTTAATCTAAGTTATCTGATCGCCTTCCGAGGAAGACTAACATCTAAGTGGTGCGGATCTGACTGAGTGTCAATTCGGGGCTTAGGTGAGACATTTAACCGGTACATTGAATAATATAAGTTATCAAAAGCAACTCCCAGTTAACTGATAAACCAAAGTGATCTTAACTACCACATCAAGAAAGTAGTGAAATATCACAACACTCAAGAGAAAAATCTGTTTGGCGCCTATATTTAAGCTCGTATAAATATTTATACTGTGCTTTCGCGGGCGGTCGTTTAACAAACATTTTGGAACGAGATATTGCAACTATGCGTGGTTTGTTTTTCTCATGGCTGCTGCTGCTCTTCTCGTAAACGAGCGCTGCTTTTATTGTTGCACGTAATTGGGCGCGAGCTCATGTTACCTTCGTTTAGCTGCCCCCGATGTCGAGATTCTTTTGCCTTGTACACGCGTTCGGCTTTTTTTCACCATCAGCTGTAAACAAACGAGGAACGAGATCATTACCCAAATTTTCTATTTAAATCAATTGACTTGCCCATTCAACCATCCTTCACGGAAGCAACGCTCACATTTCGCTCGTTACAATTTACTAACAAGGAACACTGTTGATCTGAACGATGTCCACAGAAGAGATAAGAAAAAACCAAAAGGAATTCTCCAGCACACTACATGGAAAAGATGTTGGCTCAAAGACTGGATTGGGCGCAATTTTATCAAAGAATAAAGCTGCCCAAGAGGTCGCTGTTGCAGACTACTTGAAGCATTGGGATGGTAAGACAGACAAAGATGCTGAAGAAAGACGTCTTGAAGATTACAACCAATCAACTCATTCATACTACAACGTTGTCACAGATTTCTACGAGTATGGATGGGGTTCTTCTTTCCATTTCTCAAGATATTACCCAGGAGAGGCATTCAGACAAGCGACAGCGCGTCATGAACACTACCTTGCACACAAGATAGGTATCAAAGACGGCTGGAAGGTGCTAGATGTTGGATGTGGTGTTGGGGGTCCTGCACGTGAAATTGCAAGATTCACAGGTGCTCATATAACTGGACTCAATAACAACGACTACCAAATTGAAAGAGCGTACCACTACGCCAAGAAGGTAGGTCTTGAGAAGCAATTAGATTTCGTCAAAGGTGATTTCATGAAAATGGACTTTGAGCCTGAATCTTTTGACGCTGTGTATGCAATTGAAGCCACAGTCCATGCTCCTGTTCTAGAAGGTGTATATGGAGAGATCTATAAGGTTTTGAAGCCAGGTGGAGTCTTCGGTGTCTACGAATGGGTCATGACTGATAAATACGATGAAACAAACCCTGAACACAGAAAAATTGCCTATGAGATCGAGATCGGAGATGGTATCCCAAAGATGTACGGTATTGATGTTGCAAGAAATGCTTTGAAGAATGTCGGTTTTGAGATCGAATTCGAACAAGATTTAGCAGACATGGGTGACACTATCCCATGGTATTACCCACTTACCGGTGACCTGAAATACGTCCAATCTCTCTACGATTTAGCCACCTTTTTCAGAACATCTTACTTGGGTAGAAAGGTAACTACTGCAATGGTTGGTTTGTTAGAAACTATAGGTATTGCACCAAAGGGTTCACAAAAGGTCACATACGCATTGGAGGAAGCTGCTGTTGGTCTCGTTGCTGGTGGAGAACAGAAACTTTTCACACCAATGCAACTGTTCGTTGTTAGAAAGCCACTCAACGCTTAAATGGCCATTCTTTTCTTGTATGGTTTTATTTTGTTTTGTGTTTTTACCACAGGTTCGCACTTCAGTTCATTCGATGCACGGTATACTCTAAAGCTGTTACGTCCTGTACCGTTAATGTATACCCTGGTGTATATAATATTCCTAATGATATAAATTTGATTGCTGTATTCAAGTCGATACTGTACTTTTCCACTCGATCATCCACTAAGTCACTTACCAGAAGTAGATCACGCTATTTTGTTCAACTGAATCATCTCCTTGAATATCATCTCCGTGTAAGCCATTAGTTTCGGATCAAAGTAGTGGCCGGGCAGAATTAAAATAAGCAATATTCAATTAAGTAGGTAATGGCATTAAAGGTCTGATAAGTTCGAACACAGCCGATTGTGCCCTCATGAGTTTATATATCAACCACCATGTGCTCTCTGCATAATTTCACAGATAAAAGATCAACTAGTAAAAGCTACATCAGTTGACACGAAAAAGATCCATCGCGATAAAAACTCATGGGATATAATAATGTCTAATCCTCAGCTATATTGTCAAATTAAACAAAAATAACTGTGGTCTACCCAATCAACCGGAGGTCCTTCAAAGAAGAGAAGCCAGCTATTATGGTATACAATCTTATCCTTATGCGCCATGGCCAATCACAGCTGAACAATGCTTCGGCGTTCTGTGGCTGGATTGATGCCCCTTTGTCAAACAAGGGCCAATCGCAAGCTGTTCAAGCAGCTGAGCTAATAGGAGAGTCCCAGCTCATTCCAGATACTATATTTACCTCAAAGCTAACGCGAACATGTCAGACTGCAAAGATTATAATGGAGACCTTGAATAGAGAGTGGATAGATGTGATAAAGTCATGGAGGCTAAATGAGCGTCATTATGGTGCACTTCAAGGCAGACTTAAAAGCGAGGTATTGAACGAAATTGGCGAGAAGGAGTATATGTACATCCGCCGTGCCTATGATGGTTGTCCTCCACTCGCCACAGGGTCCGATATGAGCATCGATTCCCGTTACAAGAACGTTCTACGTGAGCTGCCCCATGGGGAGAGTCTGAGGATGGTTGAGCAGCGCTTAAAGCCTTTTCTGGAAACGACTGTGTTTGAGCATTTGAAAAACTGTGAGACAGTTCTAGTTGTAGCTCATGGGAGCTCAGTCAGAGCCATACTCAAAATACTCAAAAACCTATCTGAGGAGGAAGTCAAGGAAGTTAATATCCCAAATGGAATACCCATGCTACTCAAATTAGATGACGATTTCAATTGTATTGGTCAGGAACAATACCTCGACCCAGAGACTGCTCATAGGATGGCTGAAGATGTCAGAAACGAAGGCTTTAAACTATAGCTACCACGATCTGCTAAATCGAACTACAACTTATTTATATACAGAATCATTACTTGTTTAATCAACAACAACATGCAGTGAGTCGTTACTATCTCGTAGTCTTTTCAATAAACCTTTATATAGGTTTTTCTTCAAGTTTGTGACCATCTTCTCTCTTCTTAGCCCAACAAAGAGTTGTGCAATATATTCGTATCTTAAGGTTATATCATCAATGCTATCTATCACATGTCTCAGCTCTTCCTCTTTTGACATTCCTGTATCCAATGACTTCAAAGATATCTTGGTAGAGTTCATAAAGCTAATTGCGATTTTAGCATCATGCTTTAATAGCCATAGTCCAATTGTCTTTCTATAATCCTCGGAACATGTCTTTGCAAGTTCACATATGATATTTAGTGACTCGTCTTCTTTAAATTCACTGTCAAAAATCTCTTTGTCGACAAGTTTTTGATAAATTTCAATTGCTTTCTCCGTTTCTTGATCTTTAAAAAGTTGTGCCAATGCTAAATATCTCTTTTCTGTTTTTAGCTTAGTTATCACATCGATTCTCTTTAAACGTGGTAAAATCGTCATTAATTGCTTTGTGTCATTTTTCAAGTGAAACTCTAATGCAGCGTTCTCGATTGTTTTGATTCGGTCGATATCATCGAGAGAATCTTTGGCAAGCCATCGCTCCAAAAATAATTCGAAAAAAGTCAAAAGAGCCGTATCTTTTATCACAGTGTGAAGCTGATTAAAAAGCTCATGTAGTCCCTTAAACGTGTATAGCTGTCCAAATATAGGGTAATTGAAGGCGTGGACCAATATTCGAGGATCTAATGTGCCATTTGTCCATGATTCTAATGCAAGATCGCATTGGTGAGTTAAAAGTCTAAGCAATGAAATTTGGAGATTCAGATACTCAACTTCAATCACAGTCAGTTCAGATGCTGCTTTACTCTTAGACAGCTCACGCTCAAGGGTTCTGATATCTCTAATCAACGTTATTTTTGCCAATCTTGGCTGTGGAACAAGAATCTCGATGAAATCTTCACAGAAGCACACCGATTTCGAGCCTACTTGTGACACCTTTGTAGAGAACTGTATTTCTTCTATGTCTCGTTGAGGATCGTTTCTCTCTTTTATCAGGCTTTCTAATGTGATCAAGTCTCTTAAAGACTTTGCCGGAACACTTATTTCCTCGTTTAATGACCCTATTAGCGGCGGTGACTCAAAGTTCCAGGACTGAATTTCACTTTGATCATCCAATGAGTAAGCCTTGAGATTCTTGTCAAACAATACGAACACGTACGCATCCTGAACTATTACACTATCGGGATAACACAACATTGGTATTGTTCCTCTCGATACATCACCTTTTGAGTTTACAACCATACCCATTGACGGATCTTCTCTAGAAGTTCCACATATTAGTAAGAATTCATCTTTTCCAACTCCTTGAATAAAAGGTTTTAAATTTGAGGATTCATTTCCATCTGTATCTCCGGATGTATCCACGGGGAATAACAGAGTTTTATTGTTGAGTTCTCTTGATGAGTCAATAATCATATATGCATCGTCAGCCACCATCAGTTTAGAATCTCTTCTGCCAATGACTTTTCCAGGTGTCTTTATATCCTTCACTAACCTTAGAGCTTGCTTTGTTACATTTACAATTCTAATCTGCTGCTTCGTAGCAACGACAACGTGTACACCATTTTCGTCGCATTTTGCCTTTCCGTTCAAGTCTAATGCTATGTCATTCACGTCTTTTATTCTACCGATCGATAATAGAGATAGATCTGTAAGATCAAAACATTGGAGCAAATTCCCTGAAAGTACCAACAGAACTTTCAACGAGGGCAATGGTAGCATCTTCTTGACTGGGTATCGTCTTGTTTCATGGAAGTGAGCTTGAGAAATTAAAACAAAATCTTGAGTATCAGGAAGTCTTGTATAAATGAGTAAGTGACCCTCAGAGGTTCCAATATATAAACTCTTGTCGTGATTAATAATGCAAGTAGGATGTCCGGTCTTGGGGAGCTCAAGATGGAGTCTTGAAGTGGAAAATGGACCTTGACTGGAGTTTAAAATTGCGTTCTTTTTCTTCGTTATAACATTCTTTTCCTCTTTTAGTGATGAGTCTAGTGGGTTCTGATCTTGGGTATCTACTTGGTCATTGGTATCATTAGCCATAGAAGGTGTCTTTTCTTCCGGTTGTTCGTTATCCTTTTCGGCCATCTCTTCTGTGATTATATTATGTCCTTCCCTGATCTCACTTTCTATGTCCTTTTCATAATTCCGTACAGTTTTATCTTTATGTTCACTCTCTTGTGAGTCTAAAGCCTGGAGAGGTTCACCAGTGTATTCGTCATCATCAGATTGAGTATCTTTTTCCTCAAGTTCCTGTGTCACTTCTCTGTAATCTTCCTTCTTCAAATCATCTGATAGTTCGATTGGTTCTTGAGACCGTGTTTCTGACTTTCCTTCTATTTTTTCATCTACAACTTCGACATCAACATCAGATGTAGTACCTTGGACTTCTTCCTCATTTTCAGTGAGACTTGCACAATCTTCTGAACTCCTTACGGGGACCATCAATTGAGATCCTGGAATCTCTGCTGATAAAGTATTGATGACGCTATTGGCCTCTGGTATATCTGGCTCAGCAGCTGTGAGCGGTTGTTTATCAGTTTCTTTCTTCTGAATATCTTGAACTAGAGACTCTTCTATCGAGGGTATGGCTATGGTCTCCTCCTCTCTATCTTCATTTTCTTTTTTGGGGACCGGGCTGTCCTTCAGCTGCTGGTGAGATTTTGCCCTCTGTTGCTGCGATCTCTTCTTCTTTGCCATATCTAGAAGTAAAAGGTTCGGAATGATTGACACAAAAGGTGTAGTGAGGGTATGTCTATCGGTCTGTGATGGGCTCGATTTCTATTATAGCAGTTTTGGATCATTCACCCTACGCTAGTGCAGTACCACGATATCTATATAAAAGATCACTGGTATTTTTCGCGAACGTTCAAATACTGTTTGGCTGTCCCCAGCTGTAATTAGAGCTGCGAGATATTATTCGGCTTTAATTTACTTTGAAGAAAGACTATTTAACAAGTAACTATAATGTATTAAGTATTAACGCTTTTGAAAACTATGGTTTCCTTTTAGACTTTAGTTTGTTCTCCAATATGGCAATGACAGAAAAGATCCATTTATGAATAAAAATCAGCTAGCTTACAACAACAACATTGCTGCTCCCATAAGACCTGCAGCAGCGATCTTTCCAGCACCATTACTCGATGAAGACGATGTTTGTTGTTGAGAGGAACCTCCGACAAAGGTAGTGGTGGTAAAGACGTCTTCAGTTGCAGTACTAGCAATTGAACTGACATAGTTATCTGGGTGGTAACTGGTAACTGCACCTGATTCGGATCCATAAGTCATCAACTTGACCAATAACCAATTCTCACTGTCACAAGAGGCACCAGATTCTCTCCAGAGTAAACTGTACTTACCCTTTTCCAACTCACATGCAACAAATGTTGAATGGTAGTTATAGAAAAGATCGTGGTTGTTGATGTGGAAAAGACCAGAAACCGTCTGGCCTTTAGTGTTGACATTTAGGAGTCCTTGTCCGTTGATATTCAAGTAGTAATCTTCAATGCTAGCATCTACTCTAAATTGACCATTTGATAAGATCGAGGCATCGGTGACTGGTTGTGTGTTGTTTGTGGCTTTGGTGTTTTTGTCAAAGAACATGACATCTCCCGAAGCTGTGTAACGAAGACGTTGGTAGTCGATGGTGTCAGAGTAGAGACTGTAATCCAATGGTGTAACAACCACAGCACCGATTGGGTTTGATTCTGCATCAGCACAGAGAACTCCAAGTGGGAGAGCAGCAGAAGCGATCAAGGCTTTGAGCATCATGTTGTGTATAGTTATACAATGAGAGGGTAATTAGAGTGATGGAGAAGATAATGGGATCAGATCGAAGGAAGTCCCTACTAGTAGAAGAGTAGGAATTGAAAAATTTTTATTAAGTACTGTGAAACTATAACTATTGGTGATGGAGAGCCGATTCACTACAACAGTTAGACATACCAGACACACTAAAAACGGTTATACTGTGCATGCAAGTGACACCCCCGAGGATCGACCCAACACCCTGTCTTTCTTTCACGGGACTTATCGATTATAATTGGGTGTACATGGAGCAGCTTATAGCGCATAAATTACTGCAGGCATAATTCAAATTTTTGTGTCTCGATGCATCGGAAATATCGCGAATAACGGTGGATCTGATGGTTTTGTGCTCTGGTGTTTTCTTATTTATATTTAATTTGTTGCAAGCCCTTCGTGCATGAAGTATGTATGTGTGATATGAAGATGGAATTATACGCCTTGATTATTTGACATGTCATTTCGTTTCTTCATCTCGTCCTTTTCTTATTAAGATATAGTTATGCTTACAAAGTAATTTATAAATAACATATGTTGTATAATAACATAAATAAAAAAGGCATCGCTATACGTTAATAACATGACAATATCATATAATACGGTAAATCAAAAGCAATATACGATCGGATAAGAGAAAGATGTACCAGCATCGATCTAAATATCATGAGTCCATCATATACTCACATAACGTCGAATCATCGTCTTCGACATCATCGTCGATAATAAAAACATCAATAATGGCAAGAAAAAAAATAATACATAAACCAGCATGTAAAAAGCCAACAGCCCATTATTGTCACCTAGAAGTCATCCATACCAGGGCCGGGGTATAATAATAATATATAATATAAAGACTAGTGTAGATATTTCAAAGCGGATAGTATCATTCTTAGAAAGAGCTCCATGTCCAATCTGCAGGAACATTGACTTCCAATGCCTGAACATTTTGTTCATCATTTTTCTTCGAAGTTTCTGAAAGTTTTTGGCCAGTAGAAGCATTTTGTTTGGAATTATCCCTCTTGAATTGTGGCATAACGTCAACTTTGAAACTTTCAACTAGATATTGATTCCATTGTTTACCACATTGAAAGCAAATTTTTGTTAAAATTCCATTTTTCACATCAAAGTTGCAATTTTGAGGATCTAATTTGGCTCTATTGAGTAGACAAGAAGAACAAAAAATATCTCCACATTTTCTGCAATGATGTCTTCTATTGATCATTGAAAAGGGTCTATTACAATCCATGCAGTTCGAAGTCTCTGAATTTGGCTTCCAATGATCTTTTTTCAATTTTGAATCAGACTCCAGATTGATCTGATCAAAGATTGAACCAATTCGACCATCATCTTGTTCATTATCTTCAAAGCTCGTCAAATGTGTTCCATCCTTTGTTGTGGTAGTAGTAGTAGTAGTAGTAGTAGTAGTTGGTCTCAACACACATGGAACGTAGTTTGGGGTTCTTGGATCAGAAATTGGTCTTATAGGAGCCATGTTGAAATGTGGAGCTTTTTTGGAAAGCATCACTATCGAATCATCAGAGCTCTTATTAGATGATAGTTTTACAGATGTAGGTTCATGCTGTAGATTGGAAATCAGATTCAAAGGCGTTATCTGGTGCTGTAAAGTGTAGTTCATAGAGTATGACGTTGAAGGTTCTTGTTCTAAAACTTCTGATGGTAATTCAACCAGTGCAGGTTGATAAGTTGTATTCACTGTGGTTACCCCTGTATGAGAATCGCTTGCCTGTGTGTTCAAGTTCAAGGCAGAAAGGTTTTGAGAATCAACCAAAGTTGATGATCTTCCCAAAGAAGAAGATGTTGTCGAATGGTTTCTAGCATTCTCGTTTATATGACGATTGTTCACCTCGTTGGCAAGATCGATTGCATTACCAATATCGTCAAGTGATTTCTTTGACAGAAACTTTGGAGCTCTTATCTGTTCATCATAATCTAAAAGAGGATCATCAGTGGAGACATCACCATCAAGCATGTCATTACTGCTTTTACTAAAAGTCCTCGTTGAAGGTCTTTTTTTGCTATCGTGATTTGATCCTTGTGATTGCCGTTGAGAGTGAGACCTTGGAGAGCTTTGAGAGTGAACACTGGGCGATTTACTGTTGCTATGGTCCATGTTTGCAGATATGACGGATGTTCTCTTTGAGAAACTTATGGGCTTCTTTGAGAATGAAAACCTCTCTGGATCCATTTTAAAAGCTCTCTGGTCTTAGGGGTGAGTATCAGCTGTTATTATGGTACTGTGAGCAGATAGTGCAGCGATGCTATAAATCAAACAGGTTGTTGTTAAATGAAACAAAAGAGAAATGATAAAATCAAAGTACAAGACTATTGTTGTTGAAGATGGATCAAATAGCAATAAGAGCGAGAAAGGGGATGGAAAGATAAAGAAATCCTATCAGCACCGATAATTAATAATAAATAATTGTGATTGATCCCAGAAAATGCCAAATTACCTTCGTGATTTTTTGGCAGCCAACCAGGAAAAGTGTCTGAAACTCGAAACTTTGATAAGGATTTCCTGCTGCTGCAGGAGAGCTTCTTTTTTTTTTTGGTTTTTTTACTGTAATATAAGTCCCGATATGGTAACTCTCCTGATTCGGATACGAGCGTGTACATTTGGGTACGGGATTTGCAACTTCAGTGGCTGCTCGCAGTAAATTTGAGCACTAATAAAAATCTTGGTCTGTTGTTGATGAAAAAAAAGAATACTAAATTATATACTGCTTCGATCACGAACGGTTAAAAAAAGATCGAGATAGTGTTCACATCTAACACGGATTATCTGTTCAATTTCACCTTTAGATTAGTACAGGTTCATCATGTTAAGAAGATCATTAGGTCAGATAAGACACAACTCGACTGTCACACAGCACTATAGCGTGCCTCGTCTCTCATCATTGGCTCAATTTGAAAAAGAAGGTATCAAAGGTCTATTGTCACAAGAAGCATTCCAACAGGCATATATTACCAGATGTTCCATCTTAGCTTCAAATTTGAACGCTGCAATTGCCAAGCATTCGATCCAACCTGTTGATTTGGATCCATTGGTACTACAAAACGTCAGATCACCAAACAAGAAGGACATTTTCAACAATGCTTCACTATTAAGAAATATATCATTTGCAATGAATTCTGTTGGAGAAGCAAGAGGTATTCAAACCTCTATCCCACAAAAACCGGTATTACAAGATCTATACAAGACTCCAACTGTTTCATCTTCCCCTTCATCAATTGATAACCATCCACCAGCTGATTCTAATTTGAGTAAATCTATAGAGAGTTCATTTGGTTCATTATTGGAATTAAAGACATTACTCCTTGAATCTGCAAATGCTATAAATGGTGATGGATTTACATGGATAGTTGCAGTATCACCACCTCAAAATAGTTTACCAGTTTCTTCAAGATTGAAACCTGATGGTTTCCAATCTTTGGCAGTTTTAAATACCTATAACGCTGGTATTCCAGAAAATTCAGATTCTACATCAAATGGTACAACTGGTACTGGAGGTCGTTCTGGTCAAATTTCAGATTATGTAAAGAAGCAAACGGAACCAAAGATGTCTCAGAGTTTATTCCTTTCAGTAGAAGATGCTCAAAATCAACAAGATATTTATGGAAGAACTTATCATCCAATCTTTTGTATCGATGCAAGTCCAAAAGTTTGGTTACACGATTATGGTGTATTTGGTAAAAAAGCTTATTTGGAACAAGTTTGGAGATCTATTGATTGGGAAGTTGTTATCAACAGACTTCCTGGTAGTGATGAAAACGTTCAAACTTTAAACCCACATTCGATAAGAATGAGTTTAGTATAGAGAACATCTGCATAATAACATAACGATACTGCTTGCAAAAGGAATATATATAAAAAAACGTGTATATAGAGATAATTTCTAAAATTTAACAATCACTAGATCATTGTCACTTTGACCTAACCTCCAGCTTATCCGTAAACCAGTTCTTTTATAGACTATTCACTTAACTAATGCTCGTCACGTGACCATAACTAACATTAGATCACAAAGAGGAAGAAAAAAAATTGTTCCTTACAATTATCGCTTAGCTATATTATTTCTCCGGGGCACACCCGTCAAGCAACTATACATCGGTACAATTTATATAGCAAGTTTGATAATTTAAGGTGGAACTTGCATTTACAAACGTGCAAAGATTGCTCATCATATTTTATAAAAAGGGCTATATTGCCTCTTTTTATAGTTTAATTTCACTTTTAAAAGTTGCTGTTGAACCAAAAGATTTATATATCCCCTTTCATACAAAACTTTCAATTATAACTTCACACCATTGAACCATTGAACTATAAGCATAAACATAAACATATAATACATCTCAAATATTATGACAGTTGAAAATCCAGCCTTAGAAGGTTATCAAGTTATACGTCTAATGTGGGGTCGTTTTTGGAACGATGGTCAGAATACATTTATTTCACCAAAGCCAAAATGTTCAGGAACGTATAACGATGAAGGTAAATTCAACGTTTGGACTTTAGCAATTGCTGCACAAGCGATTGTGGATGGTGCAAGGTTATATCCTAATGAATTGGGTCCATTGATCAAACCAGCTATAAATGCTCTGTATAAGTATAAATCTCCAAAGCTTAAGGGTTATTGTGCAGCTGAAGATTTTAACGGTAATAAAGATATCTATTATGATGATGATGCACAAGTTGCAAGTGCATTAATTACTGCGTATGAAGTTACAGGTGAAAAATCATATTTGGATAATGGACGAGAATTGGTTAGATATTTAATTGGAGGTTGGAATGAAGATAAGAAGTCTAAAAATCCAGGAGGTGTATTATGGCATCGTGATAAACCTTATATATCTGCAATTTCTACAACGGAGACTGCATTAGCAGCTCTAAGGTTGGCAAAGTTCATTCCAAATGAACGTGATCAATTGGTTAAATTTGGTATCAAATGTATGGATTGGATCCTTAATACATTATTGACGAAGGATGATCATTTGATCCTTGATGGAATTGATAAGAATGGTTCTTCACCAAACGGTATGAAATGGACCTATAACACCGGTACTGCACTATCTTGTTGTTGTTCACTCTATGAGTTTACACAGGATGAGAAATGGAAAAAGTTGGCTAATAACTTTGCTGCTGCTGCAACGGATAGAAATAGATCGTTATTCTGCCGTGATTATAACGATCATAACTTGAGATATTGGCGTGATCCTTCATATTTTATTCAATTGTTGATTGAAGGTTTGGCTGATTATCTGCTTGTCTTTGGAGATTCTGCACCACAATCCACTGCCCAGGCTATTCAAAATGAGGTTGCTCGTCATTTGGCATTTTTCCAAGAGTACTTGTATGATCCAAATGATGGATTATATTTCCAGATGTTTGAAGCACATAGAATCTCTCCAGAGATTTGTGAGAGATACTCGCAGAGATTTGGGAACTCTAAGAAGTTTGATGCAAATGGTGAAGAAAGAGGTGAAGGTGGTGGGAGTGCAAAGGATAGACCGTTGGTTAAGACTTTGATAGGATCTGGAAGTGCTGCTAGAATTTGGTTTCAAAGTGCAAGAATCCTTCCACAACTCTGAGAGTTTTCATTGTTATCTCTTTATTTCTCTCTACAATTGTGTCTTAGACTGTGTTCTCTATACTCTTCTTTTATATACCTTTTTTTCTTTTCTTTTCATTATACGATCTTTGCAGCCAGTGCTTCATCTTCAAATCCTTCATCCATCCAAATTTCTCCAATCTTTATAACAACACCTGTAACCAATACACTAAGTAGATATATCTTATCAAACCAATTATCAACAATTGAAATTTCCATATCTTGTGTCTTTGTAAGTTTTGTTAAATTTTGTGAATAACTCTTTGTAAGATTTGATTTTAGAATCAACATTGTTGCTAATACATAGATACCTAAAAGTTCACTTATAAACAAATTTTTAATCATACTAACAGATTTTTTTGAACTTTGTAAACTTTCAATATCAATTGGTAAGAATCTATAAAGATGAGTTAATGTCAAGAAGACTCCGTTAAATGAAAGAACAAATAAAGCACCTGATATTATAAAACTTAATTGATTAATCATAAATTCTTCATCTTGTTTAATAAAGATTTTTAAAATGTTTACAATGGTTAATACCAATGGATCTGATTTCGAAGTATTTATATCATTTGATTGCCAAAATTGAAGTAAATGAACAATTGAAACTTGTAAAACTTTAAAAAGACAATAGATCGATATGATTCTATTGATTGTTATTGAAACGTTTGATGATGAATTCTTTGAAAGGTTCAATGAATCCTTTGATCTGTTTAATTTAACAAATATATCATTTTTCAATTTCATTAGATTTGATAATTCATTTGGTTCCTTTGATAGTATTGAAATGTTTAAAAATGAAGATTTTGACTTTATTGTATTTGTTCTTTGAATTAGGGATTCATTATGAGATAATTCTTTAATCATCTGTTCAGTACGACTCAATGAATCTTCAAGATGTCTTATTCTTTCCATCGTACGTTCAATATCAATTTCATCCCTTGTGATAAGATTCTTGTAGAGATAATAATAAACAGTAGAATATGAACCAATTCCATTCAAGATTGCAATGAACGTAACACCCAATATAGAGATCCTTTGGGTATAATAAGAAAGAATCCCATGTCCCGGTATAACATCCATATCTGTGATCAAATGACTCTTGGATACAAATATTAACCAAGTGATCATTAACAGTACAGATGAAATAATCTTCATTTGACCAGATACATTTCTCAATAGTTTATTGAGTAATAAAACAGAGACAATCATAGGTTGGATAAAGACAAGCATTATCAATATTATACAAAGGTTTGATTCCCATATTTGAAGATCTAATGAATCAATCTCATCGTATGTAAAATGCCAAAGTATAAATTGAATAATGAGTACAGTTACTGTTAATGTCATTGCAAATACAATCCGTGCAAATCTTTGCGACCAGCGCACTAATTTAGACCATTGATCATCAATCTTTGTTAATTTATCCTGTTCTGAATCATTACCATAGGTTGATTCTTCACTGAATAGAAGAAATAGACTTTGAGTTGAAGAATTTTGAATAACACTTTTTCTTTTATTCTGTAGTTGTTCAAATAGTCTAATTGCATGAGTCCATATGTGGGTATAGGCATTGAAACCAACTATTGCACCTGTAAAAACGTGCAATGCTGGGTAGAACATATCTCCTTGGTACACATCCACTGTCTTCTTCTCTGGATAATCCACCTTAAAGCTCTTTGGATCCGTACTTATCAATCAATTGTTGGTGTTATTATAATATGTCTATTGTTTTCGGTTTTCCTAAAGATTTTGGCGTAAGGGCTTAACTATGGGATTTTCTTCACTAAAAATATGACCGCGGGTGTACAATTTTTTTAGTTGACATACAATCAAAATGAATTAAATAATGGACTAGGCCAACGTCTTCTTCCACTGGCCCAAGACAAACTATGCTTCTGAGGTCCTTTGCAAAGAGTCTACGGACTCTGTCAACAACAGTTGAGTCTTCACGATCTTCACACTTCCCATCGATGAGATCAAATGAAGATATCGTTGAACAACATCATAATAACAATACACCAAATAACTTTGATATCTTAAATTCATTGGATAGAAGTGCTCATTTTTTTTCCAAAATTGCATCTGATCAAGTTAATTCTTGTTTACAAAGTGATAATAACAATGATGACAAGTTCCAATCTGCCTCCACCACAATAGAAAAAATTGTAAAGATATACAAGAGCAAACAATTCAATGGTTCTCTTAAGTTATCAAGACAAACGGTTATATCTCTTACAAATCTCGCATTGGAGACAAAGAATCAAACCTCTCTGTATCATCTTTTACTTAGAAATAATATCGATGTTACATCATCTGCCTTTAACAAGTTAAGAACTTCTCTAAGGAAAGGTTCAGAAAGAGATCGTATAGTTTATGAATTTTCTGATATGTTTGAACTTCCATCAGAGATTCAAGAACAAGCAAGGTCAAAATTCTTAAACAGTTATTCATTTGAAATGATAAATCAGATCGTTATAAGATATATACAACAAAATGATCCAGAAATGGCAGATAGATATTTAGAACTATTATTGACAAAGCATTCAATGATTAATAATAACTCATCAAATTTATCAAAGCTTTATGAAACAATTGCATTTCTTACAATACGACATGGTCATTATAGATCAACTTTAAAGATCATCGATCAGATGAAACAGAATAAGATCCAATTCACACCAAAATTGTTTGCTATTATAGTTACTTCACTTCGTCATAAGAAACAATATAATGCTGCATTATCGGTATTAAGAGCAATTCCAGAGATATTTGAAACTATGTCTGATGATTCCAAGAGTGTATTGATTAACGAATTACTTCGATTGATTAGGGATAATTTCCCAGAAGAATCAAGGGTTTTAATGGCTCATTTTATTGAACTATATCCAAATTGGATAGATATCTTGAATAACCTTGGACTATTAGGAATAGTTTATTTTAAACAGGTTAAAAGGGTCTTGAACTATAAAGATTTATCACAAGCAACAGTGAATCCCTTTTATAGAGTTCCAAATCCATCGAATGAAAACATAACAGAACTCTATGCTGCAGTTTTGAACCATATGTCACATCATGATACAAACTCTGCACATAATCTATCTTTACTTTTCAAAAGATACGTTTCATACGTCTCTAAAACTCAAGTTGGACCATTTGTTAGAGATTCAATGGATTCTGGTGTTCTTGAACTATTTATTAAAAATGCCATATATATTAGACAACCAAAATTGGCCTTTTATATGCTAAAGAAATTTTTATCAATGATTTCATTACCTGAAGATAAATTTAAAAAAAATGTTATTGCTTATGTCTTTTATCATCATGGGATGTTAAAGACACAAAGACAATTTGTTGAAATTACAGAGATGATGTCAAATTATAACGTACCTGTTGATTTTAACATGTTAAGTGCATTAGTCTTGAAAGATGATGAAAGTGCAAAATTTTGGTATGATAAGATATTAGAATTAGAATATCCTATTCAACTTGAAAAACTTCGAAATAAAGCTATAAAAAATGGTTGGAACCTTGAACATGAACAACAACATGAACAACAACAAGATCAATCCCTTGCTTCATCAGGATGGTATAATATCAATGGAGGTGAAGAAGAAGATAAGGATTTTGTTGTACAATTGGAAAATGCCATGAAAGAACTTTATAGAAATGGATAATGACTAATGACTATGATGAAGATATAAACTACTAAACTACATATAGTAACTCTTTCTTTCCTAAAATGTCTTTTCTGTTTGCTTATAAAACAAGAATCCTAAACCAGAATACAAAAAAATTGAATGAATTATAAAATGAAGAAGATCAACAAAAGAATAAAAGCAAAATAAAACAATACTCATTTTCTACCAACTTTTAAACTCTTAACCCTTTTAAGTAAAGAATTTGATTCTTTTTCTTCTCTTGCAAACAATTGTTCTGGTGAAGTTGAATTCTTTGGTATTGTTGATGTAGATTCACCACCTGTTATTCTTTGTCTAAGTGATTTTTTTCTTCCTAAACTTTGTGAATTTTTAGATTTTTCATCATATAAAGTCTTTGGTGCAACTGGAGCTCCATCCAAAAATGTTGAAGATCCTAATCCTAAAGTTGTTTGTCCATGAACTTTTGGAGCTTTGGAATTTGCATCAAATGGTGTAATATTTGCATCTACTTTAACCGCAGCCATTGTATTTTGTGATTCATTGGCTCTGTTATAGTTCTGTGCACTCACACTAATCGTATATAGATCATCATCTTCATCACGACGACCTTGGATATAATTGAGAGTAGCATCCTTCGATATGGGACCTGTGCCTCGTATAGAACTATTTGGTCCATCTGCAGGAAATGCCAATACAGGTGCTGATCTTTCATCCTTGTTTCTATGTGGAGTACAAGCATCAAATGGTCCATCATGATGAAATGCTCCACCGAAAAGACCAGTAACATCCAACTTATCAATAGTATCAACATTTTTTGCAGGAATTGCATCTTTCTTTCTTGATGAAGAAGGTTTCTTTGGCTCACGAGATCTATGTGAACGGCTTGATGTATGTCTACTTTCACCATCTCTTGAAGATTTATGATCCCTTGACGATCTAGACGATCTATGTTCCCTATGTTCTCTATGTTCCCTATGGCTTCTATGTTCTCTTGAAGAAGGATCTCTTCTTCTATGTTCACGTTCACGATCTTGTTCAGTAAAACCAGGCCATTCCTTATTGACTCTAGTTCTATGTTCCTGTGTATCTCTTTCTCTTCGATCATCTTTTTCACGTGGATATTCCTTTGGAGCATTCTTGGCAACTTCTTCATAACTTGGTGGTGGTAATGCCTCTAATGCTTCACGTTGTTGTTCTCTTCTTTGTAATTGTTGTTTTTCACTACTTAATCCTAATTCACCAGTTGAACGATTTCTTCTACTGTTAATAGGTGGTGGTGGTGGTGGTGGAGCTCTAAATGGAGATTCTTCATCTTCTTCACTGCTGAATGACATTGTACTCTGATTATTTTCAATCCAAGTTTGAAATCCACTATCACGACCAATGTTTGAATCAACAGACGCGTTTCTAAATGGATTATTCGAAGAGAATGGACGAGCCTTCCCGTTATAAGAGTTTTGTCTGGACATCCCTCTTTCTTTCTTTCTCTAGTTTGTCTTATAAATTCAAGCGGTACTTGTGCTATATTTGTAGTTGATGTTTGTTTATTACCGTACAAGTGTAAAAATAGACTTGGTGTCCCTTTGAGTTGCTAATTTGTATAAGGTTGTGTTTCACTTCTGTTTCGTGAGAATGTAAATGTTTTAAAAAAAAGGCCCTCCTGGGAAGATCAATTGGTACTAACAAAAACTCCTATATATTTATGATCCAAGGAAAAATGAAAAAAAAAAAAACTAAATCGGTGTATCGAAATTAAAGAATGATGGCAAATTGCTCTTCTCCTTTTAGTCAACAAGATCGTCTCTCTGTTTGTAATGGATCTGATTATCCAGTAACTATCTGTAGAGACGTACGTGTGTCTTGATGGTTATAGAAAATTTGGTATAATGTTCTAACTGCAACGTTGTCGTTCTAGTGAGACATAAGACGCAATAATTAGTGTGGGTAATATAATTTGGGCGATAATTGTTAATCGCCATCAAAGGGCTCAGATCACGTATTGGCGCGTAATTTTGTCTTTTTCGATTATTTTTAGGTATTTTTGCTTTTTTGTTTTTGTTTTTGTTCTTTTGTTTTGGGTAATTTACCGTTTTTGTCCCTTTTTAGCCCTGTTTTTTATAACGTCTTAAGTGAGGCTCGCCCAGTTTATAAATTTGTAACTTTGCAATTTATCTCAATTTCTTCCTTTTTTGAATTTTTTTTCGGGCGGGGGTTTTAAATTTTAATCTGACGTTTCAATTTATTTGCTGATAAAATCGACGTTCAACAGCAGCTTTTGTGTGAAGTCACCACGTGACTTCCGGACACTTAGCTCCGAGGTACAGACACACTCATCGACTAAGGGCCACGTAGTGGAGCCTTAATGAGTGAGGAGGTTATACTACACTCAAACAGTGACGTGTTACCTCCTAGAACTTGTCTATATAAGACCACATATCCTCCACTTACTGATAGTATATACTTAGATACCAATACACCAAGTCATTCATCCAAGAATACTCAGTAGATACTGCTAACCCCATTACCTACTTAACATTTTGAGCTTGATTTAAAATTCCTCTTTGGGAAATAACACAGGCGTAAAAGGTCAATAACCATCCTTAACCAAAATTATAGTGGCTACGTAGATTATGTAAATTGTATAATGATTAATCACTATCACTAGTAGTATAAGTAAATCATAATTTGTTGTAAATGCTTGCTATATAATCGGATATGCATAGGTATTAGGATGTACCTGAAAGGTTTCAAACGTGTCACAATTTAACTCCGTACTATCCTACTTTATGCCAATCATATTTCATATTGGAATCTTGTAGAAAATTCACAGCCTTATATTAAGGCTATATTTAGAATGAGATTGTAATTATCTTGGAATCTTATCAATGATTCAAGGTACGAATCATATCTGCCTTTTATCTTTCCTCAATTACCTAAATGTGTCATTTAACATGTCGTTCACTATGGATAAGTACTTCAATTAAATTATGCAAAAGTTTAAAGCTTCAACTAATATTAGTGTTTGTCTACGTGTAATTATATTTTGATTTGAAGTATATTTGAGATTAATCAAACGTCACACAACACTGATAAGAAACTCAATGATTAAATGTTATATACGCCTCAGTTTTTATAGGAGCTACCTTATGAGTGTAACGTTCAAAAATATTATACAAAAAGTTTGAAATTCGTAAATCATCATGACATCATGAATCATGAATCATATCATGAATCATATCACTATATATATCTTTCTTTATCTTCTCAGATAACCACCTCTTGAAGGTTGTGGATATCCACCATTGTTATTTCCCCTGGATGAATATCCACCTCTTGATGAATATCCACCTCTAGAGTTATAATTACCATTCCCATTCCCTCTTGATGAATAACCTCCGTTATTATTTCTATTATAACTGTTATAATTCTGATGATCTCTTCTATCTCCATTTTGTATAAATTCTTTAACCCTTTGTTGTTGAGCCAATCCTTCACCATGTTGTTTAACCAATTGTAAAAAACTCTTAAACCCACCAAACCTCAAGTCATAAACAGAATCTGAAGCTGGTCCAACTTCAATGATATTATCCTTTGTCTGATTAGGATTATAATAATTTCTACGTCCTCTTCCATTATCAGATCCAAAGATTATATTATCCCTATCGGTTTGATTTAAAACTGTCTTATGTTTAATGTATCCAGTTAAAATAATTGATTTCCCATGTCTCTTTATTGGCATTTCATAATCAACTTTAAGGAAAAGATCTGTTGAAATATCTTTAAATTCATGTTCTCCAGGTATTGGACATTTAAGAATTGAATTGAATTCAAATTTGAAATTCTTTAAAACTGTACCTGCTAATCTTGATCTATTAAAATGGAATTCAATTTGTTTAACATCTTTATCCTTATAAAGTTTTGAAAATTTCTTAAAATTAACATTCTTATTCGATATAAACAAAACTTCTTGCTTTCTAACATTTCTTGATCTTTCTGCATCTGTTAACTTTGGATATTGTTCTCTAACAACTTTTAACAATCTTGTTTCATCAATAAACGGTAAAAGGACAATTCCTTGCCATGACATCTTTTTCCCATTCATATCGATGGGGAAATCTTCAGGATAGAAATCAATGATTGGAGAATCAGAATCACTCATCAAAGGTCTAAACAACGGTGGTAACGTATGACCAGATGCAGCTGGTAAAACTGCCATAAGTTGTTCATATGGTAAAAATGGTTCACCTTGAATAAATGAAATGTTCAATGAACCTATATCTGTGAAATCAGATGCAAAAGGTGCATAATGATAAGGATAATACCAATTCCATGAAGGACAACCTTGATAATAATAGAGTAAAACCCATGAAATACCTTCAATGTAATGTTTAACAACTTCTCTTGCTATAGATCCAACTTCATCTGCAGTACAATGAAGCTTTACTTGATAATAACGATTCTTAAAACCTGGTTCATGAAGTCTAACTGGATCTTCATCATTTGGATCAACGTCTGTAGCAACTTCACCAGAAGTTGTGGTAATTGGAGTTGGAGTTGGAGAAGGAGAAGGAGCAGAACGTTTATCACCAATGGTTGGAGAATCATCCTTTTGTAACAATTGTTTTCTAAGTGCAGCTGCTGCACTCAAATTTGCCTTATTAGCATTATCGATATCTTCAGTTTTAACATCTTTAATTTTTTCTTCAACTGTCTCTATGATTTGTTCACCATTCTTAACTTGAGTCAATTTTAACAATTCTTCCCTTGCATCTTCATTCCCCATACCTGCAAGATTCACCTGTTTTTGCATCTGTACCAATTCACTATTAGAAAGGTTAACTTTACCAACAGAATTCCCATCAACGTCAAAAAGTGGTAATGTATCAACAGGGGTAAAAGTTCCCCTATCAGTTTTACCCTTTGTTACATTACTAGTGAACTGATTATGTGCACGGTTTGTCTCATTCATTATTTTTCTTCTCTTGTCATTATCATTACGACGTTGTTCTTGAGCTCTTCTATTTCTAAAGATATCACTTTCTTTTGTACCCAAAGCCTGTAATAAGATTTCAACATTTTCCAGATTAAGAACACCATCACAAGTGATATATGTCTTCATATGAGGAAGTTGTTGTTTCCAAAGAGTTACCAAGAGATCAATAGAATTATCCCTAACGTCTAAAGATGGTAAATGTGGTAAGAAATCATTACCACAGAAAAAACACATAAATACCCAATCATCAATTGCACGTTCCAAATCAAATTTAAAGGATAATCTTGGAACGTTAAGTTCCACTTGTAGATATTCTCTCAAGACGTTGATATTCAACCAAAGAAATGGTTTTTTAGAATCTTGATCCTTTAACCTCTCCTTTTGAGCATCTGTCATATTCATCGATTCTTTTAAACTCAAACCTCTATTATCCTGTGCAAAGACATCTTCTCTCAACACTCTGAAATGAGGTTCATGTGTTGCTAGCCCCAAGAAGATCAAATCTGCATCCAATCCATAGATAGCATGTCTAGTATTTGGATTGTATTCAAGATCCGATCTTTGTGATCTTATGAAATTCATAATCTTATGTTCACCTTCACCTGGTACGGTTGCATCACTGATAATGATCTGAAGATCTTTCCAACCGGGGTCATTTGCAAGTTTATAAGAAGTCCAATATCTTAATGCAAGAGCCAATTTATCCATAAATGGAGTACCTGGAGTAATAGCATTTGAATCCCAAGTTTTTTTTTCTTTAATTCCTTCATCAATAATTGCACCATATTTCATCTTTTCAATGGCAATCTTTTGTCTCTCTTCATCTTGTATTTGAGCATCTTTTGCACTTCTAAAACGTCTTGCTCTTTGTTGATTCATCTTTGCTCTTGGAGCAACTCCATCAACAGCAATCATCAAAATACGTCTTGGTCTAGCCATATTAACAACACGATCTGTATATTCAAAGACGGCTAAAAGCATCTCTTCTTCTGTCTCTGGAGGTGGTTTATTCTCAGGATGTGAACATGGATGCACAATACCGTTCATATCGAGATATAAATTATCCAATTCACCATTTGGATTTTGGTTTGAGTATGAAGGTGGAACTAGGACACCATCAACAACTTGTGGTTGTTCTTCAATCACAGGAGAGATGATCTTCGGATACTTCCGTGATAGCCATCTGAACAACGCTGGAACACCCATTTTTTTTTACTGTTGAAGTGTGATCTTCTTTTGGGTTTCTTGGTTGTTGATGTATAGAATCTTTTCTGTTATTTATTCAAGAGCTGATGAGCTGGGAAGTTTTTATTTAATTTTTTTTTTTTTTGGAGTGGATTTTCAACTTTGTTTTCGAATGGGGGGTAGAAATTTATACCCCATAATTTTTACTACTCAGACCAATTTTGAATAATAGCAGTAGATTCTAATCAACAATTCGATCTCAGCTAACACCAACCAGCCATAGGCTTTTCTCACTCTCTCTCATTCAAACCATTGAAGGATGTTGAGGTCCAGACCGGGTCCAATACGTCATGCTGGCACACAGATACAGAGGCGTTTTCTTTCTTCAAAGCACGATTTCTCAATAACTCCACAGACGTTCAACTACAGATTACCTTCAAAGGACTATCCATACGATAGTGTATATTCGCCATTCTCACCGTTTACACCCTTCTTTGCCAATCTATCCTCACATCCACTGGACAACAGTACACCTTCACAATTCTTCAATTCATTTCCTCTGAGTAATTCCAAAAGATTGTCAAAATTGGTTAAAAGACCAACAAAAGTTAAGATGTTAACTTCTGAGTTCATCGAAGATTCTTTATATAATCCAAACTATGGTTATTTCCCAACACAAGCTGAAATTTTCCAAACAAAGATCCCATTTGATTATACTCAATTGAAAGATTCTGATGATTTTATGGAAAAATGGCATGAACAATATTCAACGTACGATGGTAATAATAAAAATTTACAACTATGGCATACACCAACGGAATTATTTCAACCTTTTTATGGTGAAGCAATTGCAAGATATCTCTTGGTCAACTATAAACTAAATCTGTATCCATATGTTGATCTGATCATATATGAGATTGGTGGTGGTAATGGTACATTGATGATGAATATCTTGGATTATATCAAAGAGAATGATCCTGATGTCTATTCAAGAACTCAATATCGTATTATTGAAATAACAAAACCATTATCAGAGAGGCAAAGGATCAAATCTTTAAGAGTTAAACTTTCTGATAGAGGTCATTCTCCAGATTCGGTAAAGATTATTAACAAATCAATCTTGGATTGGGAAGAACATGTTCCTGAACCATGTTTTGTCATTGGAATGGAAGTTCTTGATAACCTTTCACATGACGTTGTCAAATATGATATCGAAACAGGTGAATGCTTTCAAGGTTATGTTGTAATTGATGAAAAGGGAGATTTCCATCAATTTTTTACACCTGAATTGGATGAATGGACTAAGCTCTATTTAGAATTACGTGGAGAACAACATCTTAAAACATCATCTGTAAAGACTCTTATCAAAGGAGAAGATAATCATCCGTTGAACAATATCCCATTGATTCCACGTATTAAAAATTATCTATCACCATTTAAAAATTCATTAACAGAATCTGAATTTATTCCAACAAGTTTATTAAAACTATATAGTATATTAAGTACATTTTTCCCCGAACATAGTTTATTACTATCAGATTTTGATTCATTACCAGAAACTTCAAATGGATTCAATGCACCTGTTGTTCAAACGATGATTGATTCTAAAATGGTTACAGCTTCAACATATATGGTTCATCAGGGATATTTTGATATCATGTTTCCAACAAATTTCCAAATAGCTAGAGATTTATACGTTCAAATGTCTGGAAAATTAATTACAAATACTAAACATGAAGAATTTTTAAAACTTTGGGGTGATATTGATGCTACAAGAACTAAAAATGGAGAAAATTTAATGTTAGAACTATATCAAAACGCTGCATTTTTGCATTCATAGTCATTGATCATTATATTATATTCGGTTCATTCTTAATGGACTTTGTATCTGTATATACATACATACATACCATCATATATTTATAAAATTATTTATTCATAACCTTTAAAGAATTGTCATGCTGTCTTTTAAGTGTCATTAATATACACGTAGCTTATTTACGACAGCTAGTCGTAATAATGAATATAATTATGTCTAATGTTTAGTTTGTGTCATATACCTGAGCTTCTTAAATATTTTCAATGTGGTGTACGGATTAATTCTATGCACTACTTAAAAAAATGCTAAATATTAGTGAATTAAAGTCATAGTGTCTGATAGATTAGTTATATATTGATACTACCTTACAATAGATGTATCAGTTGGAAAGATCTTATAACAATCATATCAAGCTTTATATTTTATCAATTGTATAGAGATTTTTTGAATATTTTTAATTTTAATGTATATTAATTTGTATGCTGCAGGTCGAATAATATCATCGAATGTAATTTTTTAATTCAAATAATTTGACCAACTCAAGTGGTCCGTTCAACATAGATAAAATTGAAAATAATTCAAATTATGTATGATTAATTAAAATTTATCATAGGCTTTATATCTTATCGATAAGAATACTCTATATTATATTGACATATCTTTGAACAAATTCTCCAAATTAGAGCCTTTTGATCATTTTTGACTAAAATTATGGGTAGTTAAGTTCTATGTCAAGCACAGGCCATACTAAATTACATTCAGCTTTAAAACTTAAATCATTATATATGCACAAGTTTTAGAATATGGTTAGATAATCAATACTGTAACTACAGCAAGACAACACTTCAGCCGGTTGAGTCATATTATCTATCTCTAATATTAGTAGATCAGTATGGGCCTCTATAACTAACCAAATATCTAAGGCCTGCTAGAACTCGGCTCGGGATTGAGCGGATTTAGCGGATTCGCTGTGAATCTTGCTTCGCCCTTAACTCCCACAGATTCTGTATATTTAACTATGGATCATGTTCTGGAATATTCGATTAAACCCTAATATGTCCCCTTTTGGGAAAATTGCTATTTCGGGTATAATTACAACATTTTGTTAAAGTTTGGTCTTTTATCAATTTCGCAAGTTTCGAGTGACAGATTAGAAATCCAAGAAGGACAAAAAAGAACAAAAAACCCAAAAACGAGGCAGGGGAAACATACCAGATTTAATCGTTTAATTATTTTATTATTTTAAGCACTTTTATTTAATTTATAATCCTTTTTAAATTTTAAATTCCCCCTTAAATTTATATCTTTACACATTTACTCTTATAAAGCAAAGGGATCATTGAACATAGCTTCAACTACTATAAAGAAGACTCTCAATTCAAACAACTTTTGCTATCAACTTACAACAATACACAAGGAAGACTAGAATCACCTGTGATTTTGCCACCTAAAAACACACGCAACAGGACACACGACTTCGGCTTAAAACAAAGCTCTGAAGTCCACATTTCAAACAACAACAAGCACAACTTGAACGACAAAACTCACAACAGCTCTTCCAGCACTCCTACAGATATGACCTCTTTAACAGTGTTTCCAAAGCTTCGTCGTACTCTGACCGATGTCATGGAGGATGAACTCTACCATGTTCCAAACTCACCTTACACACATTCCAACACATCAAACACAAGTCTTTCGTCCATGCGTCATGATGGATTGCTTACGATACCCGACATCCCAACACAACAACACCAATACACATACCAAACCCAACAGCAGCAACAACAACAACAACAATACCCACAACTACAGCTAATGTCGAGTCCGCAGCTTTCAAGAGTCTCAACGAACGATCACATGATATTTGATAATGGTGATGTACCTGTATTTTCATCATATGCAGATCCTGAAACTGTCCCAATATCGGAACCCATATATGAGAGTGAGCCACTTTTGAAGTTCAACGAAGATCTTACTCTATCGTTATTTGACGATTCCGATGATTTCATGAATTGGCCAAGTGAATTACGTGTCACGTCTAAGATCCAAAGATCTAATAACAACAATAATCAATCTTGGGGGGAAGAGTTAGAAGAGATGGTTTCAGATTCCGAAGATGACTATTTCGATACTGACTGGGAAGAGGAAGAGGATGTTGAAGGTCCTAGATTTGCAGAGTTGAGACGTGAGTCTATGTCTGCACCATCAAATTTCACTGTGGGTAAAATATCCAAACCAGTGTTAAAGACAAGTCCTCAAGCATTTGAGAATATATCCCTAGTATCGAACCTTCCCGAGAAGTTGGCTATTTCTTTGAAATCCTGCATTGAACCAAATACCCAAATGAAGGATAATACAGTCACATCAAAGAACCTTGAACTTAATCATCATATGGATAAGAATGAAAATACCATTACAATCCCAAACGATATTAAACATAATGACATTAAAGATACGATGACAACTACAGACATGAATTCAAGTAAAAGCAATACTCCAGCTGGATCAACGAATTCTACCTCTACAAACCACAGAGCTGAACTTTCATCTCTTGTTCCAAATGCACAAGGTTTACATCAATGTCATTTGATAAATCCTTCTACAAATGAACCATGTCTAAAATCTTTTTCAAGACCATACGATTTGATCAGACATCAGGATACAATCCATGCTCAACGTAAGAAGATCTTCCGTTGTATAGTATGTTCTGGTTTATATCCTCATGCATTATATCCAGAAAGGCAACAATCTGATGGTAATGACGTTGATATGATGGATGTTGATACTGTTACAAACAATGGAAAGAAGAAGGAGAAGACTTTTAGTAGAGGTGATGCATTGAGTAGACATGTGAGGGTAAAACATGAGTTGAGTGGAGAAGAGGCTACAAAGGCAATCCAGTGGGCAAAGGATAACGTTGAGTATATCTAATGGTGGGATAATATAGAGAGAGATAGACATTTGACAATTGTTGGCTAGAACTATTCAATAGACAATATATTCATGTCTACATATATATATAAGTATAATATCCAATGCTTCTGTTCGAAGGTAATCGACATTGCTATGATAATACTATGATTTTTATTTTACGCTTCAATAACCAAATATAACGTGTAGCATACTTTTTCTGACCTGCTGAGCATCATGAGCAAATTGCTCATAATCCCGCATGCCACCGACGTGGGCGCGTTTCTTTTTGTCCTTTCTCGCTTGAAATGAAAAACAGCGCTGCAGTTAAAATCAAAATGACTGAAAAGACAAAAAGAATCTCTCTCAGTTTGTTGGCTGGATGGAAGGAAGAGACAAACTACAGACAAGTACAATAATATCATTGAACGCTAACAGTACCAATACATTAAATATAAACCCTTAAACATACCCAATAAAGAAAATCATTAAAACCCGTGTAATATTGTAGTGACAATAGTAGTAATCATTGCACCATCTGTGCTTAGTTACCGAAACCATACAAGGTTCTACCTTGTCTCTTCAAGGCGTAAACGACATCCAATGAAGTAACAGTTTTTCTCTTAGCGTGCTCGGTGTAAGTGACAGCGTCTCTGATGACATTCTCCAAGAATGATTTAAGGACACCTCTGACTTCTTCGTAGATCAAAGCTGAAATACGCTTGACACCACCTCTTCTGGCTAATCTTCTGATAGCTGGCTTTGTGATACCTTGAATGTTGTCACGAAGAATCTTTCTGTGACGCTTAGCACCACCTTTACCCAAACCTTTACCTCCTTTACCTCTACCGGACATTGTATGTTTTGTATAATATGTGTATGTGTTTCAAAAAAACTGTTAACAGTTGTTGTTGATGATGATGATATCTTTATTTACAAATTATGGGAATAAGGAGGGAATTCACCTGGTATTTATGTGGAATTCGAACATATATCCCAAGCACAAAGTAAAACGGTAATTTAGAGAGGGGGCGAGCCCTATCTAGTGTTCTCCTTGTTACAGCATAATATTGTTGTGCGCCCCATGCAGTAGTACGATTGCCACAGCATGTGCCCAGATTTACCCTGAGGGTGTGTAATCGTGGGTCCGCAAAATAGGTGGTGCATCCGCAAACGCCATGATTTTCACAGCCGAGTGTGGTCCGTTTTGTATGAGCATGTTGCAAATTCCTCGCGAAAATATAAAAAACTCATTCAAAACCCACACAAAACAGCGCGGCTGCACAAAAACAAAAACAAAAACAAGACACTGCAGACTCAAATATACGCAAGCAGATGTTTTGTTTGTGTAAATTTCAGAACGTAAACAAAAGACCCCACTGTGCTCAATGCCACAATTTACACGTAGATGACACGCTGTAGCGTAGACCACGAACCGCATGATCTTGTGCACGTTTCTTTTCGCACGCTGCTTAATTGTGTATCCACCAAGACGGGCATATTTCGCTCGCACTCTGCAAGCTGTTCGCCCCCTACAATTGGGTATAAAGGCAACGCTAAATCCTCAACATATCCACTTTTTTTTTGCCTGTTGATATCTAGAATCCATCAATCAACACCGTTTTAACAATGGCTAGAACAAAACAAACAGCAAGAAAGTCTACTGGTGGTAAGGCACCAAGAAAACAATTGGCCTCAAAGGCTGCCAGAAAGTCTGCTCCATCTACCGGTGGTGTCAAGAAGCCACACAGATATAAACCAGGTACCGTTGCTCTTAGAGAGATTAGACGTTTCCAAAAGTCTACTGAGCTTTTGATCAGAAAGTTGCCATTCCAAAGATTGGTTCGTGAGATTGCTCAAGATTTCAAGACTGACTTGAGATTCCAATCTTCTGCTATTGGTGCTTTGCAAGAGTCTGTTGAGGCTTACTTGGTCTCCCTTTTCGAGGACACCAACTTGGCTGCTATCCACGCTAAGCGTGTTACTATCCAAAAGAAGGACATTCAATTGGCTAGAAGATTGAGAGGTGAGAGATCATAGATCCAGATGCTTTGATTATCTTATTATTTCGGTTAATGTTTTTTAAATATGTTGGTTTCAAGGGTTTTAGGAATCGGTAATGTAAATTAGGTTTTGTTCTTTGGTTTATTCAAATGTAGTATTTATATTTTCTGTGTATGTTATCATATTGCTAAGTTTAAATGTGCTTTTATATGGCTGTTCTTCCTCTTCCTCTCTCTCTGATGACATCTATATTGTCTAATCATGTTTGGTTTACTTACTACGGTTATATTTGTAGTGTTTGGTGAAGCTTTCTGTATTGAGACTTGTAACTTCAAATTACTAAAATACTTTAAATGTTTTCAATTAAGCTGGTGGTAAGAATGCACTATACAACACTGTTCCCACAATACTCCAAATCATGTTGTATGCAATCCATCTTTGACCTCTTTGATGTAATACTTCTTCACTCAAATACCAATAACTTAATGGCAAAAACCCGGATATTCTAATGATGATCTGAACATGTGCAATAAAAAGTATAAGCATTAGGAAAAACACATTAGCTAGACATAACGATCTATGTACATTCCAAAATCTCTTTATTGATAACACTTGCAATATTATAGTTGGAGCAGCAAATAAAAAATTTGGAATATTTCCAACGGTCCAATAGTGGAACAAACCATTATTCCAATATTCCTTTTGAGCAAACCCATAAAGCGACGGGACAAAATCATTACACCAGGGTCTATTAGGACAGAACTCTGAATAAGGAGGATAAAGACTCATTAAAGAACCAATCCCCAAGGCGATTCCTGTAATCAAAGAGACAAATTTCTTTGAAGAGTAAAATAGATTGTAGAGATAGATACAACCCAAGACCAAAGTATTACTTCTGGTCCAAAATGCACCGATCCATGGAATACAACTCATGAAATGAAGAAACGAGTTATCAGATGATTGTAATATCAACCCACAAAGAGAAAGAACAGATGCCAGATTTTCAGAATATGGTGCAGTCATGAATATTCCCTGTGCGCTAAATATGAACAATACGCTTGTTCTATATGCAAACTTATAACCATGAAGACTTGATGTAAATCTGAATAAAAGAAAAACAGACAAAAGATGCAAAATATTACTGAGTATTATGCCCGTTAATACAGGTGAAATGTCAATAAAGTCATTGAGTATAAGAGAACAGACTCGTACAAATCTCACCCACAATGGGCCAAAGACCCATTCGTGCTCAAATCTCGGTCCATTCACAAACAGAGAAGAGAAGTAGACAGCATCCCATCGTATAAGTCTGTTGAAAACGCCATTTAAGAAAACATTGGGTACAATGTTCAATGGATCTATCTCCTGTGAATTATCAAATTGTGGAATTGGTAAAGTCAGTATAAAGAACTGGCCCAATTTGAGAATTGAAAAATACAGAAATATTTTCAAGATGTATCTGCTCTCCATGCTGTAGACTTTCACCCACCTCGTACAATATTAAACTCTAGACTCTTTAGTATCTTTGAGATATTGTTTTGGTTACGCTCGATCAAGCGAAAGTTGACGTTAATGTTTCGAGAATTAAAAAATATCACGTGACCTATAAGCTTTTCTCACGTGATTAAATTCTTATCTATTTTCATTTTTTATTTTTTTGCCCCCGGCCACAATTAATTTTACGATCCCTTGATAATTAAATATTATATGGCTTCCTGAGTCTGTCACAATTTTGTTTGCTAATTATGTATAAGTCTGATTTAGCTGAAATATCGACATTATTTAACGCTTAAGGATCCTTCAATCATTATATTCTGATAATCAATACTCAAAGGAATCCTTGCGTATAAATAACACAGAGGCAAGAGATCATGAGCACCATCTCGGTATATTTCTGCTTCAAAGACAAAAGAAAACGTCTTCAATTCCCACAAAGTGACATTGATGAGAAGTTGCTACGAGAGACAGCATCACTCATGTTTCATATCGATGATTTCCGATTGGAGCGTCGCTCTAAACAACGTGGTGGATATATCCCACTAGAAACTGCGGAAGACTACAGCAGTATCAAACGAAGCTTGAAGGTCAACAATCAGCTGGTTATCAGAGTAGTAACTTCTACGAAAGAACAGGACTCTGATATCAAAGCTAGCTTAAAGACTGAACTCCCTGATTCTTCTTCATCAGATTCTATTTCTGGATTAACTAAGGATGAATTTGATACTCTTTGCTCTGATGTGGAGCAGTTGAAGCTAATGGTTCAATCATTGAAAGAGGATAAGGATCTTGAAAATTTAGACGACACAACACCAGAAAAGACCGATTCTTTGGCTGACCCACCTCAATTGGTCAATGTTGGATATCATCCACATGTGTTTTGCGACTCATGCTCTCCACCTTCATCACCTGATCAGCTTACACTGACTGGTATTAGATATAAATGTGGAGTTTGCAGGGATTATGATCTTTGTGAAGAGTGTTTCGAAAAAGGTTGTTCTACTCAAAACCACTTGAAGACCCATCATATGATCAAAATCAGTCCACCAAGATTGATCTGTCTAGAGAATTCAGAAGAAGTGGTTGGGTTTCACTCTGACATCATATGTGAAAGTCGCTTATGCGGCAACAGTCCAATAGTTGGCAACGCTTTTCATACTACCAGTTTCCTCAAGTGTGCTACGTATTGTGAATCTTGTAAGGATGAGATCCTTAAATTGGGACCATGCCAATTTTCAATCAAGAGACCTGATACGTGGATTAAACTGGGCAACGATAAGTCTTTCAAAACAACTCTGGATACTTCTCAATGGACACAGGAATATATTACATATGTGAAGGCATTGACGGATGAGTTTGACACCGTGGAGAAGCTAGAGGAGCTTAAGTCTAGAGAAACACCTACGAAGAACGAGGCTGAAGATGTACTTGAATCGCTAAAAGCTATTTCCGAAGGCCAAGATCTAGCCCAGTTGATAAAGATAGGATTGAATGCTATATCGTCATCGAAGCCAACTACACCATCTGTCAATGTTGATATTTCAGAAATTAAAGGGACTTCAACTCTTTGCTTGAAGTTGACCAATCTTTCCTCGAGACGAATTTCACAAGAATCAACTCTACAGTTCTCTGCTCCAGATTTGACTATAACTTTTAGAATTATGAAATCTATCTCATCTGGTGAATTTGTCAAATTTCATAGTGACGTTTCAAGATTTCCAAAGGGTAGGGAGGTCTTTGATACAGAATCCTTCAAAATTTCATTATTTGATCCTCAAGATGTGAATGAGCCAACTCTTTGTGGCTCTTGGAATGGAAGGCTTCGTTCAGTGACAATGGGTACCAACTCAAAGGCTACGGAATCGGATATGTCAGATACTTTACCTTTACTACATGATCCAAGATCTTCTCCTGAACCTTCTTCTTTGAGTGAGACTTCTACCGTGAAAGTAGACGATTCAAAACTAGAGGCCAACGAGCTTGATGCTTCCACTGAACAGACTTCAGTTGTTGACGAAGATCCAAACGAGTATGGTTTCACCGATCTTGATCATGAACAATTCCGTGATATTCTTACATCTGAAGAGACAGAAGAGCTCTCTGATTTTTTTGAGGAATTTGAAATCTTGAGCGATGTCAACTAACTGAAGATTATGTTAATCAATTCACTTTCATTCTTTTTGTACGATGTGGGGTATTATTCAAATCATTATAGCTCTCTTCTCTCTTTCTTTTCTTGATCAGCCCTACATTTTTCATATTTTTTCAATTCTCTCTCATGACTGGTAGTTATGATCTTACTTCTTTTGATTACGTTTATGAGTTATATAATATATTGTTAGGTACATGGATTTAATATGTTGATTGTAGTGCTGCTATCACAACGCGTAGCCTTCATGAGCTGATGATGTTTTAGCAGCTAATTGTAAGGTATAACATGGGGAAAACAGGAGATAATTTTCAATGCCAGAGTGAAAATCAAGAAGAGGGATAAAACTGCCCAAAAAGGAGATATTTATGCCTGTAAACATCCAAACACCGCAAAAATCAGCCAGAAGCTCGTTTTTTAACCCTTTTGGGAAGGACGATACTCACTTCGACGGATGGATATCAATAGGAAAGATAAATTACTAGGAGATGGAATACTGGTTCGACTACTGATTTCATTTTGATTTAAATTTATATAAAAGGACAACAATATGTCTTCTACTCTCATTTCTTGTTTCTATTGTTTGATGCAGGTGATATCTTGAAATCAACAGATACATTAATAATGGGATTGATAGCTGGACTAGTCAAATCTTTATCACGGAGTCTTAACGATGACCCAAAATTGTTACTACTTTTCTGTTTCATCATCACCAGTTTAATAAGTGGAGTTTATTTTCAAGTGAACAAATCTAAAAATAAAATCAGACCTTTACCTGCCAAGTTAGCTAACAATAAGGAGCGTAAACCTGGATCATGGACACCAGAAGATTATCAATTACCGATTCCACCTCCATATCCACATTGGGATATCTATTCAACTAAACCTCTACCATACAGAGCTTTCAAGCAAAAATACAATGTCACTATGGGTATACGTAATATGAAGCTCGAAGAATGGATTGAATTGGATAATGAATGGCTCAAATATCATGAGAATAAACACAAGAGAATCAGAGAAAAGGGAACAGAGGTATATGGTACGTTGCCTGAGGCTATACCTGCTGCATTGGAGTGTTTAAAAGAGTTGCGTAAATATTTACCAGCAAGATATCCATCTCTTTTCCAACAGACTGAACAGGGAATAAAGATCATCCCAACAGGTGAGGAGTTTAACACGTTCAACCCTGACTGTGATCCAATGTTGATCGCATCACTATTACTACAGGATGATATTGCAATCATGATTGAGCAACCGGATGATCAATATTGGCTTAAGGCTGGAGGAATTATGCTTGCAGGGTTCTGGAGATTCAAAGATAAAGTCAATACACCACTTGCAGCAATTCATAGATCTGGTGATGTTCCAAAATACGATACGCATTTGAAAAAAGGCATGGATAAATTCTTCAAGAGATTAACACCAGAGAGTCCAATTGTACGTAATAACTATTTCCTTCAAACCGATGATCATTTGGATTGGTCAGTTTCTATTGGTGATGAAAAAAATGAGGTTGTTGGATGGTATACTTCCAAACCAGCTACAGATATAAACCAAATTTATTATAGATCAGAACGTCAAAGTGTTCGTCGTTTACCAATCACTGGAGCTGCCATTTTTACAATCAGAACATATTTCCATCCTATTACACAGATTGCAGAAGAACGTGGTGTTCCAGAAAGACTTTACAAAGGTATTGAATCGTGGTCTGAAGATGTGCGTGAGTATAGAGGCTATTCAAAGTTCTATGAAGTGCTGATGCCGTATCTAAAGCAAAAATGGGAAGAACAGGAGGCGAAGGGATGGAGCATGGAGGATAACTATCCATGGTGAAAAGTATTTATTGAAACGGATATTAATATTAATAATAATACATATTTCGTTAACAGAGAGATCATTTTGATACTGTAGGAACTGTTTTGTATCTACAACTTATAATTAGTCAATCACGACAAAGAATTGAAATATTATTACGGCGGTACAGATTTGATATTTATGTCTCATGCATGGAGCGCACTAGTGTCAATAATAAATTTATCGCCCGAGGTTATCGGAATTTCAAATAATCTCCAGTTTCTCCACTTTTGGTAACTTAAATTAATATAATATCCGTCTTGTCCTAGGCAAGAAATCAATCACTGCAAGCGTGCTACGTTAACGTAGCCGTTAAAAAAAGCCATAATGTCGGCGTCCAATTAGTTATCGAATCTACATATGTAACATATAAAGGGTCACCGAGAGGGGCACGAATCAGGTCATGACCGAGAGTTCGGAGTCTTGACTCTTATTAATGGCTAAAAGCCTACTATACTCGTGATACAATATCATATTTATACATATTGGAAATGGATCGGGGAATTATACAACCCACCGAGCATTTTAATAGAGTGCAAGCAATCAATGTACGCGACGTCAAATTATATTATACGTCAGCCGATGAATGGCAGAGCAGTTAGACCCTGTATAGATAGTTAATTTCAAGTATAAATTACAACATACCTTCAATAGGCATTGAACTAGACTCCAGTCATTAGCTGAAAGGTAAACCTTGGTCCTTGTGAGTATGGATTAGTCCAATTCTTAGTTTATGATCGTAAATACAAAATTTTTGATCCCCCCAAATCACCACAACCGCTTATTCAAAAGCCTATTGATTTTATTTTTCAGCTCCCCGCTGACGTTTCAGGAAATTTGACAGATATGAATCATCAAAAGAGCCATAGCCATGACGTTTTTTTGGTGATTGTTCATGATTCTCGAAAAATTTATGACAAGCAAACTTAATATATACACGGAAAAACCTTGAAAGGTGAGGTCATCGCGAAGTTCTTTAGTAGGCTTTTTTTTTTCAGAGGGAAAATTAATATTTAGAGAGCACGTTAAAATTTATTCCCCTCACTTGGATGAGAAATTTCATATATAAACAGAGGGACACGCCAGTGCCTCCATCTCTTGAACAAGTATCTGAAACGCTTCACCATTGACCATCATGAGAAGCACAATGATACTCAGAAGACAGCCGAAGCTTTCATTCGTTCCGAGAAGGTCGCTGGCATCGGTGTCTGGCTCCAAAACAGGCACCCCCACGGCATCTACCTCATCAATAGCTGTAAACAGCAGCACCAGCAACAACAACAGTGCCGTCTCTGGTATCAGAAGTGTGCAAGGTCAAGAGTCATTCTGGAGCCATATACCCTTGGCTCCTTCTGATCCAATATTGGGCATAACCGAAGAGTTCAATAGAGACACAAACCCTCACAAGGTGAACTTGAGCGTGGGGGCATATAGAGATGACAATGGTGATCCATACCTACTTCCATCAATCAAGATGGCTAGCGCCATAATATACCAACAGGAGTCTAATAAGGAGTACACCTCGATAACGGGATCTCAGCTGTTCAACAGATTAGTGAAACAGTTTTTGTATGGTTCTTTTAGCGTTGGTACACAAATGATTGAGGAGGATAGCATCTCGATGACACAATCGTTATCTGGAACAGGTGCACTCAAAGTTGCCGCCGAGTTTTTAAACCAATGGTCACCGAATAAATCTAGAGCTATCTACATGTCGAATCCAACGTGGTCTAACCATTCAAATATCTTTGCAAGCTCAGGATTAGAACCAAGAAATTACTCCTATTTCAACCCTTCTACAAATTCAATAGACATTGATGGATTACTACACGACTTAAAAAATGCAGAAAGAGGTTCTGCAGTATTATTACACGCATGCTGTCATAATCCAACAGGTTTAGATCCAACAGAAGAGCAGTGGTTACAAATTTCCGATATCATTGCAGAGAAGAAGCTCATTCCAGTGATTGATATAGCCTATCAAGGGTTTCAAAGCGGTCATCTTTCTCAGGATTTATACCTTTTAGAAGTGATATCCAAGAAGTGCCACGAAGGCTCAATTTCTACAGCTTTTGTTTGTCAATCGTTTGCTAAGAACATGGGATTATACGGAGAACGTGTTGGATCACTTTCGATAATCACACCATCAAACAAGATTAAGCAAGTTGTTGATTCTCAATTGAAGAAACTTATAAGATCGATATATTCATCTCCATCAATTCATGGATCGAAGATTGTGGAAGTTGTGCTTTCAGATGAAGCAATCTTTGGCCAATGGAATAAGGATGTATTGATGATGTCAAATAGAATCAAAGATATGAGACATGAATTATACAATAGACTTTCATCTAGAGGCTCAACATTATCATCTACTCAAAGTTGGGAACATTTGATCAGACAAAATGGAATGTTTTGCTATACAGGCTTGAACAAGAACCAAGTGACTAGTTTGAAGGAGAACTTTAGTATATATGCAACATTGAACGGCCGTTTTTCCATTGCAGGTATTAATACGAAGAACGTTGACTATGTTGCAGATGCGATGGATAAGGTTACGAGATCGTAAATCGAGTTGTAGCCTGGTGGCTATAACGTTACTGATTACAAAGGCGCATGAGAGAGTGCTGATTGGCTCCTCCTGCCATTATTTATTATTATTGAGTTTTATGTTGGTTGGTGTTATTATAATAGCTGTTATCCCGGGTTATGGATAAAGCGGAATTCTTCATAGAGCGAGACTTCGCAATACAATACATAAATATTGCTAGATCTTACAACTATTGTACTTGAATATCTGATTATTACGGATCAAAACGTAGAAATCTCATCCCATCCCATCCGTAGATAAATTTCTGTGGCACCTGATCTTGACGTACAACTGTGCCCCAGGCTTTTTAGGATCAGGTTTTTTGATATTTTTTTAGGCTATGTAGGCTGGCCGGGGAGGGGGTAATTATTTGCAGCCATTCAAAAACCAGCGCTCGCGAATGTCTGATCCTCTGCGGAGCCCACTAGTTTTCTCTCTTTGTTTTGAAACAGCTAGCAAGCGAAAAATGTCAAAACCCAAGGGAAAAAAATCACAAAATATAAAATGAGGGATGGCCCACCGATCTTTCCAACATATTCGTTGCTGAACCCCTTTGGATTGGTTAAGAGATCCTCGAAAACACAACACGGCGGATACTTCAACTTTGACTAATACGAGAAATGTCAGACCTCAGCATCGAATCTGTGCCAACTACGGCATTCAATGACCAAAAACCAGGTACTTCTGGGCTTCGTAAGAAAGTCACAGTGTTCCAACAGCCTCATTACACGGAGAATTTCATCCAATCGATCTTGGACTCTATTCCAGAAGGATCCAAAGACGCTACTTTGGTAATTGGAGGTGATGGACGTTACTACAATGACGTTGTCATCCAATTGATCGCCAAGATCGCTGCAGCAAACGGAGTCAAGAAGTTGATTATAGGTCAACACGGTTTGCTATCCACACCTGCAACTTCACACGTTATCAGAAGCCATCCTGATGGTCCTACCGGTGGTATTATTCTTACTGCATCCCACAACCCAGGTGGTCCAAAGAATGATATGGGAATCAAGTACAACTTGGCAAATGGTGGACCAGCCCCAGAATCTGTCACAAACAAGATGTTTGCCGTTAGTTTGGCTTTGACCGAATACAAGATTATCAAAGATCTTCCGGAAGTTTCATTGGAGAAAATTGGTACTGAGACATACGGTCCACTTGTCGTTGAAATCATTGACCCAACTGAGGCTTATGTGAAATTCATGAAGGAGATTTTCGACTTTGAACTCATCAAGAAGTTTATCAAAGCCCAAGAACCTCGTGGATTCAAAGTCTTATTTGACGCTTTGAACGGTATCACTGGTCCATACGGAAAGGCCATCTTCATTGACGAATTGGGTCTTCCAGAATCTTCTATTCAGAACTGTGTACCAAAACCAGACTTTGGTGGTTTACACCCAGATCCAAACTTGACATATGCTCATACTTTGGTTGAAAGAGTAGACAAGGAGAACATTGCATTTGGTGCCGCTTCAGATGGTGATGGTGACAGAAACATGATCTACGGAGCTGGTACTTTTGTGTCACCAGGTGATTCTGTTGCTATAATAGCTGAGTACGCAGACCACATTCCATACTTTAAGAAGCAAGGTGTTTATGGTCTTGCAAGATCTATGCCAACATCTGCTGCATTGGATCTTGTTGCCAAGCACAAGGGACTTGAGTGCTATGAAGTCCCAACCGGTTGGAAATTCTTCTGTGCTTTGTTCGACGCAAAGAAATTGTCGATCTGTGGTGAAGAGTCATTTGGTACTGGATCAAACCACATCAGAGAAAAGGATGGTTTATGGGCTATTATTGCTTGGTTGAACGTCCTTGCGGCATACGCTGAAGTTAACCCTGATAGCGAGGTCTCCATCAAGATTGTTCAAGACAAGTTTTGGGAAAAGTATGGAAGAATCTTCTTTTCAAGATTTGATTTTGAAAACGTTTCATCAGAGGCAGCAAACAGGCTCGTTTCCAAATTGCAGGGCTTCATCTCAAAGGGTGATACTGAGGGAAAGCCATTCTCTGAAGGTGTTACATTTGTAGAGACAGGTGACTTCTCTTATACAGATTTGGACGGTTCAGTGTCGAAGAACCAAGGTCTCTATGCAAGATTATCCAACGGAGTTAGATTTGTTGTCAGATTATCAGGTACAGGATCCTCCGGTGCTACTGTCAGACTCTATATCGAACGTTACTCTGATGACAAATCTTCCTACTCAAAGAAGACAACAGAATACTTGAAGGATGAGATTGCTGAAGTTGTCGAATTTTTAGGATTCAATGAATTCTTGGGAAGAGATAAGCCAGATGTTATCACTTGAACAGCCATACCTATTTAATGCATTCTATATATAATTCATCAGAATGAACTGCTTTGAATATAATTATAAATATGTAGTGACTACGTTTGTTTCCTTTGAACAGCATAGACAGAAAAAATAATTTACACGTTTATAATAAAATGCCGGATATGTTATGCCTCAAGAACCATTAAGTAGTCAGTCATTTGATATAGTTATCTAGGATTGTAGAGCATTCTCCACTGTTTTTTCTTCCTTTTGTACCTCATCTGCTTTGGGTGATGCTATCGAAAGCTGATAGACACCAGTTACTGAATCTTTATCATCAATCTCAAATTTTGAACTTGAGAGTCCATCAAAATCTGGATGTTGCAAAATCCACCCTAATTTCTTCGAAAGGAAAGAGACAACTTCATCACAGTAGCCCAATAATGATACATCAAACTCCGCATGTGAGATATCATCTTTATTTATAAGGATCTGAGGAACATTTTCATCAATCATATTCACAATGTTATTCACAGGTGCAACTTTTAGTGAAGTTCCAATACAGATGAGTAAATCACATTTCTTAACATCGTTTTCCAAGTTGTCATAGAAAACCTTTGGTAAATCTTCACCAAAGAATGTGATATCAGGCTTCATGATACCCAAATCACCAACATTATCAGTTTCTTTCAGTTTTTCTTTTCTCTTTCCATAACAACGAGGGCATACTGGTAGTTGTTGAGTCCTAATGATTGGGAAAAGCTTCACACCTTCCACTTGGCGGCCACAAGTACGACAGGATGCAGTAGCAAAAGAGCCATGACATTGGATGTACTTATCCTTGGGTATTCCTACCGCAGCTTCGAGGTTATCAATATTCTGTGTATAGTTGCGTAAGAGCTTACCTTTATCACTGATTGCCTTGATGAACGAATGTGTAGGAGTCCATTTATCCTCTGGAGGCAACACCATATGTGCAACTTTATAAAAGATATCAGGATCATCACGGAAAGTCTCTAGATCGAACACTTGTTGTGGATCATCCAAACCCAAGTCCTCAACCAACGAATATATACCTTTCGACGATCTGAAATCTGGGATACCCAAGGATGTCGATATACCAGCTCCTGTTAGAACAATCACGTTCGAGGCTTTTTCCACGACCTCCAGAGCTTGTTGAATAGTGCTGAGCTCTAGGATACGAGAACGTGTCTGTATGACTCTGTTCATAGCCTTTTGCAACAGTTTGACAACTTTCATCAAATTACGCTCATCATCAATATCGTCAGTGAGGCTAAACGGGAAAAATCCCAACACAGTGGTCACATAGAGAATATCGCTTCCCTTTGGATTATCAGGGAGGTACCGCTGTAAGAACTTGACCATACCTTCCCTTTTAAGATATCTCTTTGCCGCGTCGGTTTTCTCTTTTGGTATCTTTGGTAAAACCCATTTCCCATCAACTTTTACAATATGTGGTCTCTCTGGTAAAATATCGTCATTTTTGGATTCAGGCTGCTCTAATTTGGCAGTCTTAGAACGGTTCTCGTTTGTGTCATCACGACCTTCAAGAGACCTTTTATTGTCCATGGTTGTCGATAACTTTTAATTTCGTGATTAGTCAGAGCTCTCTAGCTGTGTTCAATGATTATTATGTGGACAAAAGTTTTTGAAAGGATGTGCACGTAAAATGTATACCCCGAGATTACACTAAGTTATGCTCTATAATACACGGCGCTTCCAATGATATTGGTGTTTGTGGATAGTACGTCTCTGAGTATACCGGTTTATGCCTCTTTATCAACGCTGGTGGAGACACGGATTGATTATTCGGCCAAATATTTGATTCTTTGTTTTATTTATACTGGCACTAGATAACCACGATGGATGATTTTGATAAATATTGTTTATTCAGCTAGCTGGGTTGTGTGGGCAAAAAAAAAATTTGTGATACTCACGAAGTTCCCTGCACGACGTCTTCCAGCGCGCGCTGGAGCCCAAAGTTATATATGGGATTTTTCGTTTTTGAAGACGACGTGTCGAATTTATCATAGTTCTAGGTCTATGACACACGGTTATTTCTAGAGCTACCATTGAGCATGCTTCAATTATTATAAACTATAACACTAAACTGTTACGCTAAATCCGGTCGTTCTGCGAAGCCAGAAACTTATAAGAGCTAAATACGTCTACGTCATGGGCCGTAATATATATTAAGACGTCATTATAATATGACAATGAAGACGCATTTGATCGTTCTGTCTGATCACAGGTTCACTATTGTTATAAAGAAAGTATCGCGTTAATTATCAGTTTATCGACATGATATCCAGAGAGATCCGCAGATTGCAGTGCACAGAGGATCAGCTGCCAATATATAGCTCCGGTATTAGTCCGATTAGCCAGCCCACGCGCGGGAGCAGCTAGCTCATACATTCGCAGTACAAACAGGAGTTGCTTATTAGACACATACCACAGATTACAGCTATGATAAAGTGGGATCTCAGAGATATGAGTCAGTACAGAAGGATATAGATAACTTCTATCTCAGGACTGGACAGAGAAGATTCTAATCTTACAACCTCTACCATACCCGGTGTTAGGACACGAGTTAAGTTTTTGTACCCATCGCTTCCCAGTTACCCTCCCTTATAAAAGTTACCCGGCCTCAAATGGAGATCAAGATGATTACATAACCAAAACCAACCAACGATGTAAATCAAAAAACAAAAAAAATTGGCAGAGGCACACTTAATATATAGCTTTGATCAAAAATATAGAATTGAAAAGTCTTCGAAAAATAAGAAGATATGAGACAAGTGAGAGCTACTGTTGAGCCCGTTAATATAGGCCCGAAACACAACTCCACAACAAAAAATGTCATCCAATAGAGTCGCATCTGTGAGGCTTCCTAAGCTAGAAAAGCTTCGTGTGAAGAATGCCGTTGCAGAGCAACAGGCTTCCCCATGTATCGTCATGATGTCGTCACTATTGAACTGTTGGTCATCGAACGGTGAAGGATCTGCATTGTGCAAAGAACTAGAACAAAACTTGAAAGTCTGTATGGAGAACAGAGTCAGAACTAAAGCCCCAAGATCATCCATTAATTACCATGCTGAGAGACTCTTCCCAAGAATCAGTGGAAAACCTCACGATTAATTTGCTTTCAGATGACAATAGAGACACAATTCACCAGGTTTCTAATTCCTCTATCTCGATTGCACTTGAAAACTTCATAATGACCATTGTACATAACTTTAATGACTACTCACTACACAGACTATATGACAATATATGTATATAGTCAACAAACTATAAGCTGAAAAAGACGCTCAGTTCACAAAAATAAAATCATGGGTTTACGTATTTTGTTTTGTAGCCTTATACTACCATACTTCCAAATTACAATAAGTGTTGCTCACGTTCATTTCTAATATAATCAATCACTATATTTAGTTAAAGATCAGCAATAGTAGACCTCACAATATATACTGTGCCAATTTGAATGCTGGTGGTTGTTTAATAGAGAATTGTGGTCTCTCGATGATTAATACCTCTTGGTCATTCAGCTTTTCAGCAAAGAGTATACTTTTGTACTTGTTGATCAACTGGAATGCGACACCATCCTTATCATTCTTAACATCACCTCTTGTGGATAAATCAGTTTCAACATCCATCTCATCCTCACTTAATTCATCGTTTTCATCTTCAACTTCATCTGTATGACCGATTAATTTACCATTTCTACTTCTCTTCTTATCCTTTTTATCAACAGGAACGTTCATTTCCATGTCAAATATAGCCAAGTAGTTAGAGCCATGGATCCATAATTTCGAACCTATAGAGAAAAGTGAAAGTGGTGAGTCGTTAAGATTCAAAAACTCTGCAGGTAAGAACTCAGAGTTCACCTTGGACCATTGGGTCAAATGTGCTGTTTTCAAATCAAACTCATATAGTTTATTCTCATGGGTGATAACGATCAACGATGATTTGTTCGGTGATTGTGCTATGCGTACAATGTAACTGGAAAGACGCAGGAATGGTAAAGATTCCAACTGAGTAGAAGATTCAAGATCAATTATATCAATGGCACTGAAACGAGAGATGACAAGTTTAGAATGTGTGATTAAAACATTATTCACATTTTCAGAATATGCCATCTTAGATTTTGAACGAGCCAATTCAGATAGTTCGTATTCCACAATTTCGTCATTTTCAAGATTGAACTTATATATCTCATTATCTGGAGTAACAACGATTAAATTTTGATTACCATAGAATGTCAAATGGCGAGAACCTAATGCATTAAGAGACTCATTGATTATTTTGGATACTTTGAGCTTTGAAGAACCCGGTTTTTCTTGTAACTTGAATAGCTTAGTAGTAGTTAGTCTTCCTACTGAAAGAAGTGTACCGTCTTGTGACAAAGCACACGTTGTTATATTCTCTTCATCAGAGAGCGTAAGTTTAGCAACCAGCTCATATGAATCTCTAAGCTCCGGTGTTTCAGCGGTGGATTCCATATCATCATCTGAATCATCGGTAGATTTCTTCAAGAGTTTCCATATCTTAACGGTCTGATCTTGCCACATAGCAACAAGCTTTTGTTCTTTACTGAAAAGAACATGATTCTGCTGCGGTATTATACCGAGCTTTCTGTATTGACCATCGGTAAAGCTTTTCAATGAACTGATGACAATATTCTTTTCAACACCAGCGGATATTAAAAAGCTCAAGTTTTTCGATTCATATGTTGCAATTGATCTGATATCATTAGAGTGGAAAAGTCTGTTGGATACGTTTGTCCATCTTTGCTGCTTGTGCTGTTCAGCGAGCTGAAATTTGAAGATTTTACGGTCAACACTTCCTGTAAAGACTTCATCATTGTTGAAGTTAGATGCAAGTGTCAAAACATCAGCTTCGTGAACTTTGAAACTTTGAAGAAGAGTGAAGTGTTCGAAACTCCAAAACTTGATGGAACCTGTCGAGTCACCGCTGACTATTTGCTGTTGTTTTGGAAGATAGAGCACAGACCACACAAGCGTACTCTCAGTCTTACTCTTATCAACCTTCATTGATGCAATTAATCTTTTGCCATCATTTGAGGCCTCCCAGACTCTAATCTTTCCATCGGCACAACCTCCGATGACATGGTCATCTCCCTTCCAACAAACGCTCAAGACTCTAGAGTCTTGTCTTTGTAAAAAGCTGTGATGTTCGATGCTTCCAAGTCCACCTGAGATATCAATGATGACAACTGTTCCATCATCACAGCCCAAGGCGATTTTATCTTGTGATTCGTTCTTTGCGATTGACCAAATGATTGCTGCATTACAATCGAATTCAACAAGCACTTTACCAGTTTTCAAATCCCATTCAGTGATTGTAGTTGTACCATGGATACTGAAAAGTCTAGGAGTTTCATTCTCTGGACAAGACCATAAAAGGCCTTCAATACTCTGGTCCTTAGAGCCATATAACGTTGTTTCATGGATCCATTTACCCTTTGGGTTCCAGATTTCGATATCACCATTGTTTCTACCAACAGCGAGCCTTAAATCTTGCGGAGAAAACTTTGCCGTTGATTGATGTGAGAATGCAAGAGCAGTGATTGTGTGTGGTGTGTAGTCCACAAACCTACAGCGGTGGACGTCTATAGTCATGGTGTGATTGGACTCAAAGAGTGGATGATTTACTCTGTCCTAATATATACCTTGAGATGAGCTTCTCGAGAGATGAGGAACAAAAACTTTTTTTCCCTTTGCTGAACTGTGCCCGTACCGCTTCTATCTTGGAGCTGATCGCAGCTCTATGAAAACTTTAAGAAAAACGATTATGTAATATTTTCCTGATCAGCAAGCTGTTTAATGTTATTGTTTTCGTTTTTGTTTTTGTTTGCAGTATTTTGTTTCTGATTTTATTTGTTTACATTTACGAGGCTGATGGCCAATAACCAGCTTCTATTGATCCAACGAGGCAAATACAGCGCCCCACACCATCAACACATACAATTGCACACCATGGCTGCAGTAGCAAGACAAACAGCTCAGATGACACAACAACTCACGACGCCAGAGCAAATTCAAAGCGCTCTGGCGCGTGTCTTTCAAGACTCTCAAGGCTCGGTAGCAGGTCATCGTAAACAAGTTTTGATTCTTAGAGCAATTCAGGAACGTGCTGTTAGTCTCGGACATGAGGAGTCATTCTCGTACTATTTTTGCCAACTTGTCAACAAGGTTCTCATTACAAAGAGATCCGAGAGCGTCGGTGATCGTATAGCAAAACTCGTTACGAGTTTCATGTCAGTGCTTCAGCAGGAATACGAAGAAGCCGAAGATGATGATAACGTATGCTCTCGGTTTGTTCATATGTTCATCACACACCTACTCAGAGGGATAGAAAGTAAAGATAAGACGGTTCGTTATAGATGTGTACAATTTTTGGATTATGCTATGGGCGGAATTGGAGAAATTGATGATGAACTTTACGAGACATTACTCTTTCAGCTAGACAAAAGATTACACGACAAAGAGCCATATATAAGAATCAAGGCTCTTCACTGTATCGCTAGATTTCAGGATGGTGATGAGATTGATGAAGCAACGGGAAAGTTGCTGGTGGCAATTCAGAATGACCCTAGTCCAGAAGTCAGAAGAGCTGCTCTTTTGAATTTGGTCAAGACCGGCTTCACTAAAAATTATCTACTTGAAAGAGCAAAAGATACAAACACAATTAATAGAAGATTGGTCTATTCCAGAGTTATCAAGGAGATGGGAGATTTCAGAACGGTCGACTCCAAAACAAGAGAAAAGCTCCTTTCATGGGGTTTAAAAGACCGTGAAGAATCTGTACAGAAAGCCTGCATCAAAATGTTTGCCCAAGACTGGTTGGGTACCGTGGACGGCGATCTAATAGAGCTCTTAGAGAGACTTCACATTACAACATCTGAAGTAGCTGAGCTTGCAATGAGAAAGTTTTTTGACCTGAGAAAAGATTTGATCTCAAAAATAAGCTTTCCTCCTGAAGTTTGGCTCAAGTTAACACCGGAGATTGCATTTTTGGCAAGGGCATTCTACGAACACTGTAACGAAAACACCCTCAGCGATGTGATAGATGCAAATTATCCAGAGTCGGCAGAATTGGCTAATCTTCTTACGAAGTATTTTGATCAAAGAAAGGAAATGGAAAACTCAGATGACCAAAGTGATTTTGATTTTGTCATCCAACAGCTATTGAAAATCGCCGTTAACTATGATTTCAGCGATGAAGTTGGAAGAAGAGCAATGCTTCAGGTTGTAAGATCCTCATTATCACACGATGATCTATCAGATGAATTATTATCAGTGGCTTTAAAAGTCTTGAAGAAACTTTCAATCAGTGAAAGAGATTTTTCAGGAATGGTATCAGAAATTATCACCGATATAAACGACTCAGATGATGACCCAAATCTGTCACATGATGAATCATTGGCCGCGGAAGATGACAATAAGATCTTACACTGTCTTTCGATAGCAAAAGCTATGTTGAAACTCATCAATGAGCCTCTGCTTGACAACATCTCAGTTGATTCTCTCATAGATACATTGATCAACCCCGCAGTGAGAAGCCGAAAACCAAATGTAAGGGCTTTAGGAACAGAAGCTCTAGGACTTTGTTGTCTTTTAGACTTGAACTTAGCAACAGACCAGCTATACTTGTTTGGTCTCTGTCTCTCCAGAGGTGAAGAAGACTTGCGAGTAGTTGCTATACAAACTATATTCGACATTCTTTCGGTTCATGGAACTAAGGTTCTCGATGCAGAAGATGGAGTGGACTCTCTCTCATTTCACAAATTACTTTACAGAACATTGAAGAACGAAGAGCTCCCAGAAGTTCAGGCCATATGCGCAGAGGGATTATGTAAGCTCTACCTTGCTGATATCTTGACAGACGATGAGTTGTTCGAGACATTGGTATTAACATACTACAATCCTGCAAACTCTAAGAACCAAAGTTTACTTCAAGCATTTTCATTCTGCTTACCTGTTTACTGTTTCTCTCATGGCAATCACCAAGAAAAAATGAGCAAAATCGCAGCTGATGCATTCTCCAGGCTATACTCTGCGCACGTTGACGAAAGCACAGAGCAGGAACAAAATATTGTATCACCAGGCACAATTTTACAACAGTTGACTTATTGGACAGATCCATCTAACGTTGTGAATATAACACAGGAGGAGCTAGGGCAAACCACAACTCATTTAGTATTAGCGATCGACTTGTTGAAGACATTTGAAGAGATGGAGTCTAAGAAGTACAGAAAGATGATCATTATGGCACTTCCGAAGCTTTATATTGGATCGCGAGTTCCACTAGCCAAACTAGAAGAATTTGATGCATTACTTGATAAGATCGAAGAAGATATCAGCCAGATTGATACACCTGCAAAAAATGCACACAAGAAACTCAAGACACATGTTGATTTTCTCTTGCCTGAGATCAGAGCACTTGATGAGTCAGATATAAAGGATAAAGAATTTTCTGTAATCCTTGAACAACCCGAAGAGGAAGACGGTGATGGAAGAGAGGGGGATGAGGAAAAAGACGATGATTTTGAGCAAGAACAAAGTCAAATACTGAGCCAACAAGAACTTGCGGCCACTTTGAATGATGTTGACGGAACTGATCAAATGGAGGAACATAGAAGAGAAGCCACTGATGATAACGAGCCCGATCATTCTTTCGCCAATCAGAGTTTAGAAGATGTCGATGAGGAAGGCGATTTGGCTATGGAATGAACTCTTCAAATTTAGTGCTCTAACCTAATGACTGTATTTTTCATATTTCGTAGCTAGTGACATTTTTTCTACGTAAGTACAATGTGCCTTCCATGTAGCGATGATATAGTTTGTATAATGCCTAAAGATAACGAGCGAGTAAAAATTAATTAATCCAAGAGTCAAAAGCCTTCCAAAGCCTTTATGGCCTTGTTGAGTCGCTTTACACTTTCTCCATGCCTCTCTGGGTCGATAATCATGTCAGATGTTAATCTTGACAAAGAATCTACCAGTCTTTCCAAGAGTTGTTTATCCATTGGTTCAAGTCCAATATTTTGAAACTCTTGTCCAATTATTGTACCCTCAGTGAGTTGTAGCATCTGTAAAAGAGTGTCCTGGTTGAACTTCTTTAATGCGGATGATTTTCTTTTATGCTTCTTTTGTGCACCCTTCTTTGATTTGTTTGACTTATGCTGTGAGTTTTGAGTATCTGTAGTTTCTTCTTCTGTTACAAAGCCATCTGTAGTTGGTTGATCTTCACGGTAAGAACGATGCTTTGGCAATGGTGGCGGTGGTAATGGTCTTGGCTCATTCGAGCTGGATATCGATACGACTCTTCCGTCAGAGACTTGCTCTGTATTATCCACTGATTTAGTTCTTCTGTGGTTCAGAATTCCCGCTCGAGGTGCACCAGGGGCAGAACCATCAGGGATGATCATAGAATACGGTCTTCTTGGGGATCTCGAAGGGATCACTGGATCGACAGTGATGATGTTTTGCCTGTCACTATCAACGACTTTTCTTTCTTTCTGTGTTTCCAAGGGGCCCTCTCCGAAGTCAAATGATCCAATTGATGGTTTACGTTCTTCTAATATAACTTTTTTCTCTATATGTTCAGCCAGTGTACTTCTATTGGCACCACTATAGTTTGAGTTGGGATAACGCGAAGACCCAGAAGTTGAGCCTTGATCTGATGAAAGAGCCTTGACGTGTGGTGATGAATTTTCTCTGGAGCTTCTAGAGTTGGCCCTGCTGATCTTGACAACAGGCTTGGCAACTTGAGCCATGGTATCGTCACTAGACGATTGTTGATCATTGGCAACAATGTACTTGATCTGATTTGCTTCATGAATACTTGGTGTATAATCTGAGATCATGGATCTTCTGGCGACCGATGGCGAGTCTGGCACCGAGGCTATAGTTAAGTCACCATCGTTTCCTGTTGGCTGGTTTGGGAATTGAGGAGGAGCAAATTCGTTGATGGTATGATTGTCCATACTAGGAGTGACATTATGAGACGAAGATTCATTTTCAGATCTATTTGCAATAAACTCATCTGCATCGGTATAATCATCCTCGTTTGTTATATGTGAAGGATGCAAGGAGTTAGCGACCGATGTTGAATCGTCCTCTTCTTTCTCTAGGACATGGTCTTGATTTTCCGCTCCAGTTATGATGTTCTCCTGATTGAACTCTTCCAGTGCCTCGGCTAGTCTTGTTCTATCTGCTTGAGCCTCTTCTTGCAGTGTCTTTAGCGATTGGATCTCGGTTGTAGTTGGAGTACTTGTGTCCCCACTGTGATCTCTGTGCTCATCCATTTTGACACAATGTGTTTGTAGAAGACACAGAATCTTTGTAGTTTGTAGCTGCTTGAGACTTCAGCCCAGTTGACATAAAACACGAAGGAAGAAAAGAAAATGGCAAACGAGGTAGAAATATAATCAACAGCAGCTAGCTGTTTGAAATGGGGTACTTTTTTTATCATCAGCCAAAATTCGAGATGCTGCCTATTAAATTTCCTAAAGGGGTAAAAGGTAAATAACAGGCGATGAGCTGCTGCCTGACTTAAATATATAAAGAAGACACCGACACTTAAAATAAACACAATTAACATTATATTATCACAGTACTGACTAGTTTCTTGAAAATGGATCATTTATATCGAATACATTTATAGATACACATATATTAGATACTCTAGTACAATATCGTTTTTATACCTTCAAAGGTCTTTAGCAAAGTGGTCAATTTTGGTTCATCCAAGACACTCTTAGTCTTGAAATCTTGATACGATGCATCTAATATTATTGATTTGACATTGTACTGTTTGAGATCAAGATTCAATACTCTTTCGACTGTTCCGATTATATATTTCGTATCGTCTCTCATTCTGAACTCGTATCCCTTACCGACTCTTGTTGCCTTTGGGTTCTTACCTAGTGATTTGAACAAGTCTCCTATTCTGGCACGGTTTAAACCAATTATGATGGTCAAGCCCTTGTTATATTTATCCGTAAAATCCTTGAAGTTATCCAGCGTTCTATCTTCTTTGTACTTGGAAGCATCAACAAAATCGGATTTTTTGAAGTAGTCTAATTGAGTGGCATCGCTGTTCTGTTTCACCAACATCTGCGTAAAGAACTCAGCTAGTTCAGCAGAGTCTGAGACAGCCATCGACTTCTTCTTTGAGATGTCTTGCTCCATTTTGAGTCTCTTCTTCTCTTTCAACTTATCTGTTGTTTTCTTACGCTTCTTTCCGGAACTGCTCGAGGATTCCTGTTCTTCTTTATTGACTATTTCATCCTCTGACTCGTCCTCTTTTATTTCCACAGCTTCCACTTCTTCTTCAGAGTCGACCTGGTACTCAAGACCATCATCAAGGTCATCTGGATTGTCGAGTTTGCTCATTTCTTCCTGTGTTATTAGCGGTTAGATAGCAACAGTTTGACACTTAATGCTCAATCTTGACCTCATCATCAGCTTATATGCACTAAAAAAAAATTTAGAACTGATCAGAGAAGACAAAGGAAAATCATATCTAGGGCGGGTAACCTTTTCAAGATTTCTACGGGAGAGTATCAAACATTGGTAAAGACAGCACAGATAGAACTTTGGAGTAAAATAGTAAACAAAGCGTGACGTAGAGCTCAGTGAGAGAACAGGTGAACTTTTGTCTATATAGAGACAATCAGACGGAGAAAAGCTTTACACAATTAATCTGTCTACAATGTCACAGACGCCTAGAGGAGATGGCGATCGTGTAAGTGAAACACTTCAATACCAAGAGATAAATGGCTCTAGATCCAATTTTTCTGCTTACGAACTGAACTAGAGACTAACAACATGCATAATAGACAGGAAGAAGTAGTAAACCAAACTCTAGAGCATCGAGCAGAGGTGCTACACCAAGAAGAGCACGCTCTAAAACCCCAGTACGAACTCCAAATAGAAGAAGAAGAGCTACAATTGTCAATGCGAATATTCTTACACCAAGACGACATAGAGTGAGCACAACACCGCAAAATGTCTTGAGAGCGTTAGCCAAAGCTCTGGTAAGAGATCAACCAGATGAAGAACCACAATCTATGACAAGTGCTCTTGTAGAGGATGACAATATCCATATTGAACCATCTAATGCATTTTCATCCGCTGTACCCAATCGGCCCGATGCAGCAATCGATGATAATCATCAACAAATGATGATGGAGGCAACAACACCGGAAAATGCACAGACACCACAAAAAGAATTAACACAGCCTCCCCCATCTATAGGGAAGCTGAACTTTGAGAATACAATCTTGTTTAACAACCCAAGTGGAAATCAAGATGAAACAACAAAGATAGGAAAGGAAAAATTCTCACCGCAAAACAGTTCAACAGCACTACAAAAGCAAAGTTCTACACTCTTTTCTGATATAGCAATTCCAGAGGGTATAATGGATGACTATGACAACTTTGGAGATGACTATGATGACACTGTTATTGGGAATAACGATGATAATAATCACTCGACAAACCCATTCATTGACCCTGACGATGAGTCCCATATATCTATTCGTCTTCCTGTAGATCCATCTTCTATGGATACTACTCATCACTCAACAACAGACAAATCAAAGTCCGAAGGTTCACGAACGATAAGGAGAATGGATCCATTGGGATCGAAAAAATTGTTCAAGCGAGTACAGTCATATTCGAAAAGGACATTCGCACAGGAATGTCAATCCACTATCGCAAATGTTTCTAATGAATTTTTCAATCAGATGACAGATGATCTGATAGCATATGCAGATCATAGTGGTAAAAAGGCTATCAATTTGAAATGTGGATACCTATTGTTGAAAAGACAAAGATTGGTAACAACTCAAAGTGAAATGATCAACTTGGTGGACGATGTAATGTCATTAGAAGATGTCCAAGAACTAAAACGATTCATGCGTAAGCTAAGGAAGATGTGAATATACACCATATGGAATGAACGAATACAACGAATGTTAATGATTGTACAAAATATCTATATACATGTAGTGCAATGGGTCTTTCTTGTTTTTTTCATCACAGCATCAACAAAGACAGTAGAGGCCTCATACAGCAAACGTAGCTGCTGAAACAGCCCTCTCATCTTTGATCTCATCTTGACGTGTTTTAACCAGTCTATATAGCTCGAAGATTGATGCCGGTGTGATACCTTGAATTCTTCTAGCTTGTCCGATTGTCTCTGGTTGGACTCTATTCAAAATATCTCTGCACTCAGAGCTTAATGAGGCCATCAACGAATAGTCATATTTCAAAGGTAGTAATAAGTTCTCATCAGACTGGAATGCCTTGATAAAGTTACGCTGCTTGTTCACGTATGGAGAGTACTTACCTTCAATCTCAATTTTATGGAGAACTCTTGGAGGGATATTTTGATATTTTGGACCCAATGCCTTGAGAACGGATGGTCCCGTGACGTCGTTGAAGCGAAGCATTTCGTATGCAGACTTTTTAGTAGAGTCAGATCCAATGTTAATTCCCAATAGATTACTCCATTTATGGGAGCTCAAATATGTATCCTTCATCTGTGTTATTGTCACATTCATAACATCATAATCGGAGGAAAATCTCTCCCATCTTTCATCTCCAACAACACCATGGTCTCTTCCCATTTTGGTCAATCGAAGATCAGCGTTATCTGATCTAACACTGATTCTAAATTCCGAACGAGAAGTAAACATTCTGTACGGCTCATCGACACCCTTTGTGATCAGATCATCTATCAAAACTCCCATGTAAGCATCCGATCTCTTCAGCTTGAGCTGAGGCTTATCCACATGACTTAGTCCTGCATTGATACCAGCAACGCACCCTTGAGCTGCTGCTTCTTCGTATCCCGTGGTTCCGTTTATTTGGCCAGCTAGGTATAATCCCTTGACAAGTTTTGTCTCTAGAGTCTGTCGAAGCTGACGTGGATCAACATAATCGTATTCAACACCATAACCTGGTTCAACCATTGTGACATTTTCACAGCCTGGTATCATACGGACTAATTGTTCTTGAATGTCCTCAGGCATGGTCATAGAGATACCATTTGGATATACCAAGTCACTATCCAATCCTTCTGGCTCTAACCAAATACGATGTCCTTCATTTTGAGGGAATCTAATAATTTTGGATTCTAAAGAAGGACAATAACGTGGCCCACGAACAGTTTCACGGATATGAATTGATTTATCCAAATTTTGACGGATAAGATTGTGCAATTCAGGAGTGGTTCTTGTACCATAACATTTTAGTTGCTCTTTTATGCTGACTTCATCGTTCATATATGACATTGTCTGAGGAGGGTTATCACCTAATTGTTCCTCTAAGCCTTCATAGTTGATAGTTTTGGAAGAAAACCGTGGAGGAGTTCCCGTTTTAAGTCTTCCTAGTTTGAAACCAGCATCACGAAGAGTTTCAGAGATACCGTATGTTGCTTTCTCACCGATTCTTCCTGCTGGATATGCCTTCAAACCAATATGAATCTCACCTCCAAGGAATGTACCAGTTGTGATAACCACTTTTGAAACATTAAAAACGCTGCCGTCTTCTAGGACCAATCCTCTTACTCTTTGAACATCTCCATCTGGCTCGATTATTAAATCTTTCACTTGTCCCTCCATTAAATCCAGATTCTCATAGTTCTTTAGCACTGACTGCATCTCATCCAGGTATATCTTTCTATCTATCTGAGCTCTTGGCCCCCATACAGCTGGGCCTCTTGAGCTGTTTAGCACTTTGAATTGAATTCCAGCCTTATCAACAACTTTTGGGGCTACACCGTCCAAAGCGTCAACCTCCTTCAGAAGAGTACCTTTACCGACTCCACCCATGGAAGGGTTACATGAGCATGTGCCGATCTTATCCAGCGACTGTGTTATAAGAGTTGTCTTTGCACCAGATCTTGCTGCTCCACAGGCAGCTTCACATCCAGCATGCCCACCTCCAATCACCACAACTGGGAGTGTTTTGGCGGCTGAGAGCGCGGCAGAAAGCTCAGAGTTTATATGTATAGAGCGACGTTGTGCTCTAAGCCACTGTGGCCTTCTATGAACCCCCCTCAGCATCGTTATTCGAGTATATCGTTACGCTTTTAGGGTAAGCCAGACGGTTAGTAAGCGTATTCCTTGGTTATTTTTTGCGATGAGCGCAGTAATATTTATTACTAGGGCATATTTTCTTTTTCATTGACTCGGTAATTTTTGTACTACAACATCGGAAAGACAACGCCCACAGAAAATCGTATATACCGGCGCTGCTGGCCGGTGTATGGATGTAAAGTGGCACACACTTCATCAAATAACTACGTCAATATGTTAGCCATATTTCAGATATGTATAGTCAACAGGTATAGGGTTTATGTGGTAAGATTGAATAAGCGACATACTCTGCTATCGCATATATTAGCGGTTCCCATAATCTAGAAGCCTAATTGTGCCAGATTGTTAGAACCTTCTGGACTGAGCTGTGATTTAAGCTGACCAATGAATGCACCACCACTTTGTTGGTCAATTTTCTTCAATTCAGCAACCAAGTAGTTCTTACCTTCTTGGAGTGTCATCTGGGTAGGATCAAGTGACTTTAATGGAATACTGCTCAACTTTGAGAAGTTTGAGCCAAAAGAGGAAACTTCCTCCAATTCCAATTCGGCCATCTCGTCAACGTCTGCATTTAAAGCCTTGATTGACTCAGATGTAGTGAGTTGAAGCAAGATATCCAAAGTTGGGATCAGCAACTTTTGGTATTCACCCTGGATGAACTTTGGAGATTGAATGAGATGTGTCAAGCCGATAATGACAATCTTCTTCTCCGATAAGTTTCCAATGTTAGGAATCGAAGGAATGAAAAACTGTTCAAAGATCGTACCAAAGATTCCAGGTTGGACTTGTTCGAAAAATTCAATGCTATAATCTGTAGATTTGATCATCGTGAGCTTTGAGACAAATGAAATCAAACGCTTGACGTATTTTTCTGTTCTAGAGTTTTGTAGTCTTTGGAGCAATAAAATTGCAATGTTTTTTGTGTAGCCTTGGATAACAGCATCAGGAATTTTCAACAAAATTGTCTCGAGGAGATCAAAACCGTAGTACTCGTTAAGCTTGGACGATATTAACTTTTGGAAAACACCGAGCAATGCAGTAATATCGGTAAATCCAGAGAAGTCTTTGGAAATTATAGCTTGTAATAATCTTGTGACAGCAGGAATATTACCCTTGAATTCCCAGACACTTGGTGAAAGTAGAGGCTGAATCAATTGCTTGAAAGTCTCTGGAAGCTGTTCGCTTTCTGGAGAAACCTCCACCAAATAGGCCAGAATTTGGAAAACATATGGAACAAATTCTTGTACGTCTGCACCCAACAATTCTAAGAAAGCAGGAACGATCAACTGTGCAAGTGCAGACCAGTTACCTGCATTGTTGAACTTGATCAAAATGGCAATGGACTCAAATGTGTAATGAGAGAAACGAGGGTTTGAAGGATTCTTTGAGATGATACTGACAATACTGAGCAGATTCTTGACAAGCTCAATGGATATAGATGAGATGGAGTCTTCAGCTATAACCATTACTCTCATTAAAGTCTTCATCAAATATTCATTTTCGGCCAGCTTTTCTGGTGATGCGGAGTTCTTCAAAATCAATTGGAATAAGTTAGTCAACAGACTTTGAACAATTCCCTGAAGATCAGATTTATCAAACATGAGTTTTTTATCATCTCCTCTGAGAGAAAGAATTCTTTCAATCGTAATAGACGCATATGTATACTCGACAAACTCCTTTGCTTGTAAATGATTGTTCAAAATAGGGAAAGATTCACTCAATTGTTGTTTCGTTAATTGATTTCTGAACGTGTAAATGTACTTGATTGCGTCAACTTTCAAAATTGGATGAATGTTATCGTTCATTAAGTCGGACACGATATTTTGTGAGAAAAACTGGACTACATCCAAAAGAATATTTGTAGATGTGACACCAGATGAAGAAGAGGAGGTTTTTGCTGCCAATGCAGTAAACAGGTAAATCGAAAGATCTTTGTTTTTCCACTCTTGTGGATTTTTTTGATATTCTTGTAGATAATGATGGATATAGTTCAGTACAACTTGAGCAACCAACGTTTCGTTCTTGGATTTCAACTCTCTCAAGAGATCGATCGAAGCTCTTCTTCTTGTATCAGAGTCGGAGCCCTCTAGATCACGTCTGATATATTCAATTGGATCGTCCTCAAATAGTTCCTCATCTGACTCTCTGACGGTAAGGTTTGGGATGATAATTCTCTCTGTAATCTCTTTCATAGCTGTCTCGTTATTGAAGATTTCAGAATGCTTTGGAAGTCTCGCAACGCAGGTCAGGAACGATAGTAGCTTTGAGACCATGATGTCATTTTTCGGTTGCAAGCTGGTGGCTGTCAATAAATTCCAAACACTTTGAATGAATTGTGGAATCATTGGATCAAAAACATCCTCATATCTAGTGGTATAAAGCTGTATAAGCTCAGAGATAGAAGTTTTGGTTTTGATTAAAACACCGGCTTCTGTGTCTTCATCTTCGTCTTCGAGAAGCTCGTTTGAGTAGACCAAATACTTGTGGATGATTGACATACCCTCGTTCATGTTATCCTCGAAGAACTCTGGAATATCCTGGGAGTTCAAATCGTAGTAGATCTTAACGAGGAGTAACAGCACATCGAATAATATGAGAAGTTGGGCCTTGTTTCCAGAGCTGGCATCGATTGAGCTATCAACTTGACGGAGAAGTCCCAGGAAAGGTGTACAAAACTTATCTAGAACCAACTTAATTTCCATGAACAGGGCATCTGATCTGAAAAGAGGTCTCCATCTCTTGAAAATGGAATGCGCAACTGTAAGAACACCCTTGTTGGTGATCATATCATCCTGGCTGAGCTTATTGACCAAGTCATCGATCAAAGAAGGCCAACGCTCAGGAAAGTCTGAGTCTGCAATGATCGAAACTGCTTCACCGATCTGAACTTGTAAATTATTAGGCAAGGTGATCATCAATGGGATTATCTCACTTTTGATCATATCAGAATCGCTGTTCAAGTAGTTGCCATCTTCATCAACCCATCTACGCTTGATGAAGTTCTTGAAGAACAAAGCTCCGGCTAGTCTAGTTGAGACTGGAAGATTTGCTGACGCCACAACGTGAAGTAGAGTCAGCGGGAATCCTTGTGTTTGTTCTTGGGCTCTCAACTGCTGTTCTGCTTGCTTCGAGGTCTGAGGAGCAAGCGATTGATCCAGCAGGAATGCTAGAGACTCGAGATCTGACATTTTGTCTAACGAGAGAACTCTGATTGATTTAACGCAATGAGATCAATTGAACGATTGTCCTTGTAAAATTGTGAAAAATTAGAGATCATCTATTCCAGGCTCTGAAGCTTCGCTGGGAAAAATCTCCCAAAAAAAATACATATAGCGCATTGATCGAAAAGTATGGAAACTCGGTTGGTATGCACCACAAAATATAAACAAAGGTATATTACCATAACAACCACAAAATTGTATGATGCTACATGATTTAATTCGTTTCGGTGTCTCATCAACTATATTACAACTGTACTCTCATTTAATATGGACGTTTCTTTAAACAAACCTTTCATACTCCTGTTGGCTCAGGATTGCCTGTTTTACTTCCTCGCTCACACAATCCTCGAAAAGAGAGAGTGGCACGTCTTTCAGTCCTGTTTTTCTCTTAAATCCATCGAATTCCATCTTGGTCTCGTAAACAAGTTTCTTTGACTCACCATAAGTACTACTTGAGTCATCTATCTTGGTATACTTCACATGAGATGGCTGTGTTGCAGATGGAACAAAGGTAATACCAGTGTATGAATCTCTAAGGCCTCGTTGAATGACCATTCTTCCTTGCACCAGTGCTCTTTCGAATTCTCTTACGCCCACTGCATGCTGGAGCATCCAGTTCTCCTCGTTCATAGTACCTGTCTGTTTCAGAGCCTTCATACTTGCCAGTTCTAGGCTTTCATAGCTTGGAGATGGTGCGCTTACAGCAGTTGCCTGATGGTACACTTGAGATGCGCCATGCCAAGCGACAAACTGATTTCTGTTATAGGGCGTTCCTGGAGGTGGTAATACATCATTAGGGTCAGCTATACTTCCTTCTTTAACACGTCCCAGCTCGCGGAGTTTCGTAGCGTAATAATCATCGGTTATCCATTTTCCTCCTACGATTATCTTTGAACCAAACTCACGGAATACGGATCGCGCCGTTACAAGACCTATAACACGACCTTTATACGAATGAGGTATGATATCCCTATCGATAAGATCATATTTCTCCTCCTGTGAAAGGACAACTTTGTATAGTAATCTGTGTTTTTGGAATAATAGATAAGAATCTCTAAATCCCATACATCTTGCAGGTTCTGTAGAAAGCATATAGAGTCTATCGCCTCTTCCTTTCACTTTGAAGGTTCTCACTCTATATTCACGACCTCCTTTTAGCTCTCCGAGTTTGGTGATCTTTTCCTCACCTTCCTCGTCCTCTGAAAGATCATATTCGTCGTCAATTACTCCCAAGGCGCGTCCACTCTCTGTAAACAACGATCCTTCTGGTGCAATCGCTGGCTTTCTTCCTCTTCTTCCCCTAAAGTTCTTTGGTTCCTCGAATCTTATTCTCTTGAAGTCACTGAGTCCACCATCTTCGACAGGTGGTCTTTTTGGTGGTCTTCCTCTCTTCTTTTTAGGTTTATCACCAGGTTGCCCTTCTTCATTTTCGTCATCAGCTTCACTGTGTTCGTCATCATCGAGGTCATCTTCTACTTCTTCATCCCCTTCGCCATCCTGCTCATTTTCCGATTGCTCCTCTTCTTCATAGCCTTCGTATTCATCGTCGTGATCGTCTTTTGTATCAACTGGTTCCTCGACTGCAATATTATCCTTTGGTACCTCTACCTCGACTTCAACTTCTGAGGTTGCTGCTGCTGCTGCCGCAATTGATCGACGAGCTATTTTCGCATGTATTTGTTAGTAACATGATCGAGTGCGCTGTTATATTCAGAGTACTCACATCTTCTGGTACCTTCCTTGGACATTTCCGTGAAGTTCTCGTATCAATACTATCCTTGAAACGACGTGTAGATCAACGACGTAAAAGCTGTAAATAAACAAATTAATCTGGCCTAGAAAATCACGGTGTGTCTCACATAAAATAAAATAAGTGGAAGCTCTCAGTTTTTATTTTGTTAAGAAAACCTCCTCTCAGTTAATTAACATCCGTACACCACCGAGCTCTCCACCAATATTGTTTCCCACCAAAAGAGTTGGATACTCTGGAAGGCAAAGCCAAAGAACCCATTCGACTTCAAAAGACATAAATTCTTTGCCTCGGGAGCAGGTGGATTGAAGCAGACTTTTCAAAACACCTCTCAAGATGCTAAAGACGCGGGTACCGCTTTTGAGAGCAACGACCCGTTCATTCATACGCTATTATTCGCTCAAACCAACTGCAATTTTAGGAGCGAGGGCAAAATTAAACCATCACAGAGCTATTCACTATTCAAGTGTTAATAGATTCATTTTTGACAAGGAGGGACAATTTAACTTCTCAAAGTTCAAAAGAGCGATTGAAACTCATGGCGAAGATCCAGAAGTCACGGTACGCAAAACAGAGTTGTTCCTCGAGCTCCTTTTAAGCGATCGTGTGGATAAAGAAAGTGTCAAGGAGAAAACCATTGGCCTCATTAAACATGATGGGTACTCGCCTTCTGAATTTATTCAGATTGTATTAGACTCCATCAAAGATGTTAAAGATGAAAAGTTTGAAAAAAAGAGAGAGTTATTTAATGAGTTGCTACAGTTTTCTAAAGAGCAAGAAGCCATTTATATTGACTCAGGACAAACAACCCCTACAGAAAAGAATGACCATTCAGTATTCTCGGATTTCTTGAAGCAAGAGAAGGTAGAAAAGAATGAAAAGTCCAAACAGGAGCTTGAAAGAGAGGAAAATATCAGAAAAGAGCGTGAAAGAGAGGATGAAGAACAAACTTTTGAAAAGTGGCAAAGACAAAATGAAGAGCGCATGAAGAAGGCAGAGGAAGAGATTTCAAAGGGAAAGAAACGTTTCGTCAAGGACGAATCTGATCCAAAGAACAGAGTATATGCCTTTCGTATTGACCCGCTAGAAATTCTGATGTTCCTGGGTGTTGCGATATTTTTGGGATACCAGTTGACCTCATCAGATGGCTCACATGAAATTACTTTCCAAGAGTTCCGTACGAACTTCCTCGACAGAGGCTTCGTCGATAAGTTAATTGTTGTTAATAAGTCTCTGGTGCGTGTTGTCTTGAACGACAATGGTAAACAGAGCATGGGTCCACAGAACTACTACTACTTCGCTATCGGATCTCTGGACTCCTTTGAACACAAACTTGCAAAAGCACAGGATGAAAACGGGGTTGCAGATGACTTTCGTATTCGTGTCAACTATGTTCAAGAAGGCCACATAGTCCGTACCATATTCCAGTTTTTGCCAACTCTTTTAATGCTTGCAGGTTTGTTCTGGATCACTAGACGTTCTACTCAAGGTGCTGCTGGTGGACCAGGCGGTATCTTTGGAGTTGGAAAATCAAAGGCTAAGAAATTTAACCAAGAGACCGATGTTAAAGTCAAATTTCAAGACGTTGCTGGTATGGCTGAAGCCAAAGAGGAAGTTATGGAGTTTGTTGAATTTTTGAAGAACCCTGAAAAGTATGAAAAGCTTGGTGCACAGATCCCAAGAGGTGCAATCCTTTCTGGTCCTCCAGGTACTGGTAAGACTCTTCTAGCCAAGGCTACTGCTGGTGAAGCAGGTGTTCCGTTTTACTCGGTCTCAGGTTCTGAATTCGTGGAGATGTTCGTTGGTGTTGGTGCATCTCGTGTTCGTGACTTGTTCAAGACTGCTCGTGAAAATGCGCCAGCAATTGTCTTTGTCGATGAAATCGATGCCATTGGTAAAGCCCGTACAAAGGGTAATTTCTCAGGTGCAAACGATGAGCGTGAAACCACGTTGAATCAACTTTTGGTTGAAATGGATGGTTTCCAGAGCTCTGATCATGTTGTTGTCTTAGCCGGTACCAACAGACCAGACGTTTTGGATCAAGCTTTGATGAGACCGGGAAGATTTGACCGTCACATTCAAATCGATAAACCTGAGCTTGAAGGCCGTAAAGAAATTTATGCAGTTCATTTGAAGAATATTACGTTGGAAATCAAGTTGGACTCTCCTGAATTTCATGATCTTTGTGGTAAGCTTGCAGCATTGACACCTGGATTCTCTGGTGCTGATATTGCAAATGTTGTTAACGAAGCTGCTTTGATTGCTGCTCGTCACGATGCTCCTAAAGTTGTTTTGGATCACTTTGAACAGGCCATCGAGCGTGTTATTGCTGGACTGGAGAAAAAATCAAAAGTTCTTTCACCAGAGGAGAAAAAGATCGTTGCATACCATGAAGCTGGGCATGCTATCTGTGGCTGGTATTTGGAGAACGCTGATCCATTATTGAAGGTTTCTATCATTCCAAGAGGCCAAGGTGCCTTGGGTTATGCACAATATCTCCCTCCAGATATTTACCTCTTGAACGTTGAACAACTTCAAGATAAGATGACAATGGCTCTTGGAGGTCGTATCTCTGAAGAACTACATTTCGACTCGGTGACATCTGGTGCTAGTGATGACTTCAAGAAAGTCACCAACATTGCGAACAATATGGTTGTTAGACTAGGTATGTCATCGAAGATTGGTCCACTAACCTACGAACGTAAGGATGATAACGATATGACAAAACCGTTTAGCGAGGAGATAGCCACATTAGTTGATGAGGAAGTGTATCGTATTGTGGACGAGTGTGCCCAACGCTGTCGTGAATTACTCAAAGAGAAAGCTGGAGAAGTTGAGAAGGTTGCCCAATTGTTGTTGAAGAAAGAAGTCTTGACAAGAAATGATATGATTGACCTTTTAGGACCAAGACCTTTCAAGGAGAAAAATGAAGCCTTTGAGAAATATCTGGATCCTAAGTCAACTGCTACGAATTGATGGACTTATCTAAAAGACTGGACACCCTTATGTACATAGATAGAATTTCATGAAAATAAAAGGGAAACTATATTTATATAAAAGCTTTAGTGTAACGACACCTCCTGATTTGGATATTGTACTTCATATTGCGTACTTCACTATGGTACTTTACTTTTGCACAAAGCGCAAAATACAATGTTGTCATGATACTATTACTAATTCATTAATTACACATTACTATGAACTTCGCTGTTGGCTGTGAAAGTTCAATTCTCCCGCAATATTTATACATACATCAAACATTAAATCATACAATTTAACAATACTACTGGAGATAGATACAGCCAGTGTTATCATTGAAACCGTGCATTAGGAGATCATTGCCCTTGTGAAGGTGTTGCTGATGGATTTGTCACCACTGCTGGTCCATTCTGTATCCCATCGTTCTGTTCATTCTGTCCATTTTGAGACTCTACATCTTTAGTAGGCTGACCAGGTTCACCTTCAGTGGCTTCTTTCTCATGAGCTTGTAGCTCTTTTTCCTTCTCCAATCTTTCACGTTCTGCAATCTCGGCAGCAGTTAAAAATCTACCACCTTGGCCTCTTGGTCTACGCATTGCATGTTTATGTCTGGACTCATGGAGATATGGTCTTCTTCCTCTCGCTACTTTCAAACTTTCTTCCAACTTAGCTCTGGCAAGACGTCTTTTAAGTATACGATGGTATTGTTTAGCATTCACGTAAAATGGTTGTTCTGCAGGTGTATCATCTACCAATTGTTCCTGTTCTTCTTCCATACCAGGAGTTTGGGACATCTGTGGGGATGGAACGTGATTTGATTCCTGAAGCTGCTGACCTGCAGTTTGATTTTGTGGGTGCTGATGAGGTGAATTCAGTTCGGATTGATGCTGGAGATGTGCGTTATCCTGGAGTTGATTATGATTGTACTCGGGCTGTTGTTGTTGATGGTGGAGTTGTTGTTGCTGCTGTGTAGCTTGTTGATCGTATTCCAGGGGAATGGTATACCCATTGGTGAATTCATCATATCTATGACCCGCTGCGGCATTTCCATTGACCTGCGTCGTCACCGAATGTTGTGGATGGGACTGTTGTGAATTTTGAGAGTGGTGAAGCTGTTGCTGTTGCTGTGGTGAGGCTCTTTCATGCTCGATCCTACTCTGTTGTGTTTGTTGGACGTGCTGTTGTTGTTGCTGCTGCTGCTGTTGTTGTTGTTGTTCCCATTGTGAAGCGTCGGTAAACTCCTGGAAATTTTGATCCAACCCGCTATAATACTGCTTATTATACGGCACTTGTTGTGACTCCAGCGACATTGTGGATATCAATATGAGACAAGGTCTTAGAAGAGTCCAAGTATATATGAGTTGTTGAAGCTCTGAGAGAGATGATACAATCGAGTATTATGCTTTCTATGCGTTTTCGGGTTTTTTACTCGTTTTTTCAAACCCATTTATGAGCCAACACTGGGGGGCAGTTGTGGGCCTTAACGTTTTGTTTTTCTGTCAACTAAAAACCAAAATTTCTAGAAATGACAAGGCCCGACAATTTTTCGCCCTGACCTGACATTGCATAAGCCGGGTAACGCTGATCTCGAGATATACTCCTCAGCTTGTTACAACAATAACGACCAAATTCAATGTCTTTGATGTACAGGATAAACTGAGATGTGATAGGCTATTACAAAGGCCTATATACAATGATACATCTTGTCGATTAGCGAAGCAAACTTATATTGGAAAAACTTAATTAGATACTCACTGCCAGACTTAGTTTTCAGGAGAGATCAGGATCTTGATGTGCTTATCCTTGTGCTCGATCAACTCCTTAAATCCTTTTTCAACACCATCCTTAAGAGAGACTTTACCTGTGATTAAGTCCTTGACTTTTTCAACATCCAGCTTACCAGTTTCCAACGCATTGATGACACCTGCGAAGTCCTTTGTTGTGTAACCCAATGAACCGACACTTGTCTTCTCTTCAAAAGTCAAATCCATAACATAATGAGCAACTGATTTATGTGGCCAGATGGCAACGTTACATGCAACACCGTGGGCTCTAATGGCATGGATAGATGTTGTGTAGGTCACAGGGATACCTGAACAATCGAACGAAGCTGCAAACCCTTCACCACTGGATCCCAATGTACGTAAATTTTCCACTGATTTCTCACCGAATTCAGCAGGGTTAAAACCAACAGCGCCCAATTTTTCAGCTTGTTCACGTCTGATTGAAGCAGGCTCGGAGACGACAACCTTAGATGCACCTTTAGCCTGTAATACCAACAATGTGGCCAATCCGATTGGTCCAGCACCAAGAACCAAAGCGTCTTGACCTTCTTTGAAATTGGCCAATTCAACCGCATGCCAAACAACAGACAATGGTTCAACAAGGGCACATACGTCCAAGGGGATCTTCTTGTCAACTTTCAAAACATGCTTTTGTGAATATTTGGTATATTCTGCCAATGCACCGTTATCGACGCCCAATCCTAAGAAATTTAAATCAGCACAAGTGTTTGTGTAACCCAATTGACATGATTGACAAGTTGGTAAATGTTGTCTCTTGTTCTCCTCTTCGGTGAAATAGTTCTGTCTCTCATCACAATGTCCAGTTGTTTCAACAACGACATGGTCACCTGGTTTTAAATCCTTGACGTTTGAACCAACTTCATGGACAACACCACTGAATTCATGTCCAATGACCAATGGTAATTTCTTACCACTGATCTTATCACCTTCTGGAGTTGCAGCGTTTGCAAAGAAGATTGGTCCTTCGTATTCATGAAGATCTGATCCACAGATACCACAGTATGCAACCTTGACGACAACGTCATCAGGCTTTGTGACTTTTGGGATTTCTATCTCAGTGTTATATCTGATATCTTGTGCACCATGGTATTGTAGGCCTCTCATTGTTGAAGACATTCTAATGGTAGTTGTAGTAGCAGAAGCTAGTCTGTTGGCCATCAAAGGGTTTCTCAAGACATTGTTGTGGGAAATTGAAGAGAACTTCAGTGCATTTGTACTCAAATAACGTCCCTTGGATCCTATCAAACCGCCTGTTTTCAAAGCACCAGACGTTGCGCATAATGGCGCGCGTGCATGAACTCTTAACATTTTTAATATTTGTTGCCTTCAGCTGCTGTCAATAATAATTCTATTGTCTGCTTTATTATCAGCTGACCGACTCCTTAACACAGGCGATTGTTATGCACGGTGCTCCTAAAATTGCTTTAAGAAGAAATAATTGCACGTTGACTAGCTTTTATATCTGGGATATATACTCTTTTTGAATTTTTAATCCAAGATAATGATGAATTAGGGGATTTGTCTAATACAGTTGATCTATTTATAACCTTTGCAGATGTGCCTGTTATTATAACCTATTACTAGTTTATCCGTGTACTGTCGAATTATTTCGAGGTCCCTGATCCGTGATTGCAATTAACTGATTAATCGACGTAGTACATGAGTCGTGTCAGCTTTAGGTGTATGTACTTTTGGGAAAACCAGGTGTTTAAATACTCATATGATACATTTGCCTCTCCATATATTGAGTACGTCACTGTACAAGAAGTCTTTCCGATAATTGGTTGTAACTTGGTCACGTAGATAAAATCCTGCCTTTAACCCCTTGTAAATCTTACTTATATTGTCGCAGATGTAAATTGAAATGTTATGCTAATTAATCGTCAGCCATATACGAAAGCATGGGTTTATAAGTCAACCTTTAACATTAATTAGTTCCGTAACTGTACATACCAGTACTGCGTGCTTATAAAACTCTTGACTCTCCACGGCTATATTTTGCTATAGACGGTACTGAACGAACCGTGAACCCGGGACACCCAAATAAATATTTTGAACGATGAAATATAACAACGTTGACGTCAAAGCAGCTTATACACTAATATTTGGTGACAATTGCGGAGAGGGCATGTAAATACTCAACTTCACTCCCGCCATAGCTGCAGCTAACAATATTGTTGTTCCTGTTTGCATATAACTCACGATTAATCAATAACTACATATATAAGGCTGAACAAATGAACCGGCACACTTATAACTGTATATAATTAATCAGTGTCAATTGTAACGCTCAGCCTCGGGCCATAGTTTTCCTTTGAACTCACTACGTCTGCTTATGATGAGCTTGATACAGGTTGTACTAGATCGCGTCATACACAAGCTAAAGAAATATCACGATTCTTGCCTGGTTGGTCAATCATTATGATCCTTTCAACAATTGATACAATGTCAAAGCTGCAAGTAGTAAACACTTTATCAAAAGCGACTGAGCGTGAGAGTTGTATTCCACTAATTATATTGTCACTGTCAATATTGGTATTGACCCATCCCGTTTACAATTATAATACTGCGTTTTACGTCGCACTCGTAAAGTAGGCTGATATGCACTTATATATTGTGGGGTGTTTTTCTGTAACTGTAGGACCAATTTGTGTAACTCTCGCTGTCCGATCAGGCCAGATCTGATCATTCAGATCAAATATTATGACTAGTGCTTCATCTAGTTAGACAGATCTCCAACTTAATTAGACTATGGCTGTTTTGACAAGCTACGAGTAATTCTGTACACCGACACGCTGGCCGATATTTTGGCTCATTGTGTCTACAGTATTATGCTGGGACCATATTGTGGATAATATATAATTTGTCTGAGCATATGAAGGACAACTAATTAAAACCAAGATCATTGATCACCTATTCATGATAAGATCGAATTATTACAATTTACGTAGAGATCTCGTACTCTAGTTTATACAAATCAATTAGACATATGAAGACACTCGACAGTCCAGCTCTTAAGCCTCCTATTTCCCTTCCATCTCATAATTATAAGCTGTCAGTATGGGAAGAGTGTCAGGGCCACATTATACAGGGAATACATCTCTAATTTGTAAGCTCTCCCCTTTACCATGTTGATCCCAAACATGCACTGAATTCCATGCTCAGGATTGAGTTCAGCTCTCTGTAATGCCACTGCAAATGTTCTTTCAAGCTCATGATGATCAAAAACATTGTAACACGTATTCAACATCGTCTCATGTTACTTCTTTCGACGCCGTTGCAGTCGTCTATAGGAGTCATAAGATATCAGCTCATGACTCTCGAAAATTTTTAATAGTCAGTCGACAGTGATACTAGCTTGTATTGGTCTCATATTAAGACATTGACAGCTCATCCTAATCTTGTGGCGTCATGATACCAATAGTCACTAGATAAATATGAGCATTGGTTATACTAGCTAGCTGCAGCTGCAATATACTCATGAGATGCAGTACTTGTTATAAGCAGTCTGTGTTAATTGTAGTCTTCAATAATAATATGTAACCTTTTGATCATGTATTACTGACGTATAACTGCTGGGTGCAGTCATCCCTATAACATTTCGAGACTGGCTTCGATATATATTGTTTCCAGCAGCGCACTAGCTCGATATGGCCAGTAATATTTTATACGTTATAATTTGGACACGACTAGCTGCTAGTATAATATGATGGTGTAGACGTTACAGCGAAAGACCGCTCCGCTAACTAAAGTCTAAATAGTAAAGAGTTATATGCTATTGTATTAAAACCCTATTTCCTTATAAAATTAACTAGCAGCTGCAGATTGGTAAATTTAATATTATCCATATTCATCCGTGCTAAGCGGAAAGTTAATCCGAATATGTTTCATATATCAGGGATCATCCGCGAGCTGCTGCTTCAATAATATTTATAATACTCCGAAGTCGAAACATCGACGTCAAGGTAGCTTCTTTTGGCCGGAAGTCGCTGATACCTCGGAATTATTTCCAGGGCCTAACTCAAAAATCTAAATGAATAGAATTAAAGAGCACATCTGGCTGAGCATCATGGTGTAGTCAGTGTATCCGTAGCATCAGCGGTCCCCAAGATTAGCTATTTTGAAGTTTGCTCATTTTGTTAGTAAAATTCGTAGCCTTTGTTTTGATTTTCGTCTGTTTTGTTTTGATTTTTTGTCTCATTTGTTTTGATTTCTCTTCTCTTTGTTTTTATTTGGCCTGCTAAGGACACATCTCTGGCTTCCACGGTTACAGCTCTTATATCTTTTTGTTTTCTGCCCATCGATTTTTGATCCATGGCAGCAGCTATAATTACTGGATTACTTACATATTCAGTCGTGAACTCGACACTAACGAACGTCACTGGAATCTTCGAATCGCAGATATTTTGCAGACCAATGAAGAGTATCTGGACTATTTAAGGTCCGTGTTGTTTGTATCATTAGATCCCTTTGTGCTTAGAAAGTTGAAGTCTCATTTAAAGGACCATAGTGGATTTGCAGTTGATTATAAGTAGCTCTTGAAAGATCATTAGTCTACAGATACAGACTTGGATGTTATTGCTGAGGGCGTCGAGCAGAGTTTGGTCTCCATCACTATTGTCAATAGGGCAGTGCTCCCAGTTGCTAGTGTCTTAAGTGTGCTCTTTCTTGATGCTCCAGGTGGCCTAGGTAAATCACATGTTGAAAACTAGATAGTCAAGCATCTCAGATTCCAGTCTGCTGCTTATATTATAAGCTTCGAGGTTGAAAAATGCTTTACTGCTCATTTTCCATTCCTGTTGTTGATGAAACCTCGGGAATGGTTATAATCATCCATGATCAAGAAATGGGATGATCTTTGGGAATTGCTGGTCAAATTTGACCGTATCAATTGGGATTGGGTCCCCATGCAAAACAACCAAGATGTGAACTGCGTGGATCTCCTGCTGAGAGGCCAGACTCATGTTTTGTTGGCTTCTATGTCTTAGTCTCAGAAGATTCTATATAATGTCTACCGGTGTTGCCTCGTGTCAGAGAGGAGAGACAGTCGTACCAGGAGCTGCCTCACTGTTAAATTCAAAGTTCAAGAGAGACATCGAAATACTGGGCCTTCTCGCAAATTTCCGTATTTTAAGGAACAACAACTTCACCGATGGGGACTATATGGCGGCAACGACAATGGCAGGGAAATTGCTTTCGGTTGGTAAAAGCGAAATGAACATATGTTCCGACAAATTGCTAGAATGCTGATGATGGTCTCCGATCCCTCTCGGTGAATTTTGCATCCGAAGTTCTCCGTTTAAAGTGCATTATCACTTCCACCAACTCGAATGTGGATGCAATAAACGACCGTTGTTTCGATCTCTTTAAATCAGGATAACACCCAGTGTGCACTGGCGTTTATAAGATCACAGGTAACTTTTTACATGATGTTGGCTTGAGAAGTATGCTAGATCCAACTGCTACGCTCTCTACTTCAAGAATTCCTTCATACCAACTCACGCCTGACTGGCAGTATCCTGTTATCTTGATCAGCAACGTTCTACCTGCTGAGAGCTTGGTTGATAGACTGAGACGGATCTTTGTTGACCTGAAAATACTACCCTTCGCTGAAAGACTCTAAATGGTGGATGTGCTGGTGATTCTGTTCACTTTGCTCGTATCAAGCTCGCTCGCTCTAAAGACTCTGGCTAACGTGATGCTGACTTTACCTGAAGTGAGTTTCCACTAAAGCATATTTTGCTATGACTATCAACAAGTCTTAAGATCAGGCTTAAGATCAGGCTTTTGGAGGCAGAGTTGATTTCCACCTATGGTTGGGTCACTGCTTTGCCCATGGTCAATTAAATGTTGTTTTATCACGCTGATCTAACATCGTTAGCGTAACTGTTTTGTTGCTTCCAGATACTGAGGTTTCGGATCCTCAGTCAATGTGTTAAAAACTTTGTCTCGAAGAATGTGGTGAGATACCTCCAAGTGTACATCAGTTTGTTTACCCAGACTCTATGACTCCTTTAAATTATGGGCATTCGGCACGTCTTGGGCTCACCGTGAGAAATCTTCGATTTCTCCTTATATTATAGCTATGGATATTTATAATGGTCTACATGATGCATCGAACAATTGCGTTATACATTGTAGCGTTATCATCGTCTTTTTAATCTATCTCATCTCATACTGTTTTGGTGATAAAATGTGGTGCCCGACGTTTGCCCCGCAGGGCAAGTTGCAGTCCGCTCATGTGATTGAAAGAAGTTTTTACCGTAGCGCAGCGAAGGTGCAAAAAGCTTCTCAATCACGCAGCGGATTAGCTGTAACTTGTATAATTATAACAAGTCACGATGTTTTTTGCACCTACGCTAGTGCTACGGTAAAAAACCTGTCCAACGTCGCAGTCGACTGTAGCCTTTCTATAAGAAATCACAGATTTCTCTTGGTGAGCCCAAGCTGAACGGGCAGCTAGTAGAATTACGATAGTGCGCGAAATTCAGAAAGCCGCCGCTTTGCAGCAGCAGCCTAGAGCTACTACAAAATCAAATATGTGAGCAGTTCAACTCTCATGAATCTAGAAAAATTAAAATCTCTCTTCAGCGGAACGATAATTAGAAACTAAGAACACTACTGAGCTCGTAGGATCATTCTCCACAAAAGTTATTTTTTCGATTTTTGATTACGGCGTTATTTTAATTCCGAGGCATTAGCGAATTCCGACCAGAAAGGGCTAGTTTTTATATATTGGTAGAGTCCCGTATGTAATTTTTGGATTCAGTTTTTCGCCATTTTTCCGCGAATTTCTGAAAAACGGTTCGGCCAGCGAATCCAATTTCGCAGTTTGAATCCAAAAATGTGTGAAATTGGATTCAGTGAATCCAATTTTGCTAAAATGAATCCAATTTTTTACTGATGAAAGAAAATCTAAAGATCAAGCTCGATCCAGAAGAATTTGTTTAGCTTATATTATGGACCTATTAATCAGCTATACAACCAGGTAGATTTCACTCTAATTACATGGCTCAATGGTGAGATATGCTTGTTTAAAGAAAGTAAAGTCAGGATGAGGTCCCAGCTTATCTGTCAAATAACAATTATTTTCGCAAAATGTTACATAATCATCGAAGGAAGTAAACCCAAGGTTACGGTACGCAAATCTTTTGGCTTCGTGTGCTTAC